>CM059209.1:8151892-8354392 GCA_030347435.1 Clarias fuscus | reverse complement strand
CCTCACAAGTCAAGTTTGAACCAGCTTTTGATGCCTAGTTTAATTAAAGTAAAACTGCCACCGACCAGGTGAGCTTCACAGTGCAAGTCGCCGTGGTAACTGACTTTCAGGTTTTGGAAAGGAAACTACATCAAGCCACTTTCTGAAAAAGCATCACGGAGGAAACAAGGTGTGTTGTTTATTTTTTGTGGTCATTCTTCCAAATGCCAGTTATCCCTGCTGTTCACAGCCCCCCTCCCTTTTTCTGTGTGTGTGTGTATACAAACATTAATGCCCAGTTTGATTTGTAGCTTTGCCATGTAAGAGCCAAAGCCAATGGACCGAACCACACAGTGCAATCAGGCATGGCCTCCCTGCTAACACACCTACCTTCCCTTGGGATTCTGTGCGTGTTCGTGTGTGTGTGTGTGTGTGTGTGTGTGTGTGTGTGTGTGAGTGAGTGAGTGACTGAGTGAAACAGTAACAGCATGAATGAACAGCCTAATGAACCCTCTCCAAGAACCACCTTGTCCAATAGGTGTATCTCAGAGACAGCCACACGGTGTGCTGGTTATTCCTGAACAGGTGTTGCCGGGTTTAGAGGCTATTCAACAGGCATCCGGAGGGATGAATGCTGCCTTTTATAGTGGTTTAAAGAGCCCCCCGATAATATTATATGAGTAGTGAGTGTAAAACGCATATTTACCACAAAGTTTACAGGTTTTTTTCCACAAAGAATATATACTTGCTAAGACACATTTCTCAAACTAAAAGAAAAGCCTGCATCCATTTACACACACACAGACACACACACACACACTGTCAGACTCAAATACGCTGTTTTATTTAGAATACTGCACACATCTGTATCGAACACTAACACTTATGTTCAAGCAAAGCGTTTCCACACCAAATATTGACCGTTTATTGTTTATGTTATTACTTAGTGCCATTTATAGAAGTTTCTTTTAATGTAGAAATGTTTTGAAAAGCATCATTGCATACGGCTTTTGTCTGGATGTTCCCAAGACTTTTGCACAGAACTGTAAATAAAACAGCTGTTAGGTTAGGGTTAGGGTTAGGGTTAGTTCTTTTGGTAACTTGGTCACACTCGCTCCTTTCTGTTTTCATGCAAAACCCAGGAGTCGACATTATTGATTATTTTTTCTATCTGAAAACTGGTCTGTCAGTATGTAATATGTCGCTTTTTTTTCTTTTATTTTTAACAGGCATGGAAATATTCTTCTGTAATGTTATTTAGTCATTAATTCTAATGTATCTTTGTAGGGAATGGACTTGTACGTAATACGCAGATATAATAAACTTGTTTAACAAAATTTGTACTACAGATAATATGATAGTACTGCCTAAGACAGTATATATACAGTATACTGTATGTACTGTATATAGGTGATAAAGCCAATGCTGAGTGCCAGTTGAATAAAAGAAAAAGAAAAAGAAAAAAAACACTGATGAGCTAAAAAAAAAAAAAAAGGAAAGAAAAGAAAAGAGTAAAACTAAAGGCAAAATGGGCAAAGACTAAAGGCAGTAATATGCCCATGCTTATTATGCCCATATTCCTTGCTCGATCCTGAGCTTGGGGATTTGTCATAGTTCTTTAAATAGTTTCTTACAGTCTCCTTGTATCTATGTGGGTTTCCTCCAGGTTCTCTTATTACTTCCCACCTCCCAAAAACATCACTGGCCCAGGACCGGCTATTCTAAACTGTTCCTGGCTTTGGATCCACCATGATCCTCATTAGGACTGTATGTCCTAATCCTGTATGTCTGGCCTACAGTATAATCTTATACACTGATTAGGCAGAACTGAACTGAACAACACCGTTCACCACCTACATATACACTACCGAGTGGTGACAAGGTCATCGGTATCCAAGGCCCATGTAGGGACAAAGGGCCAGCCGCAAAGAGAAGCCAATGAAGCAGAAATCACTGAAAAATGTTTATGCCAGAACACAGAGTGTACCGCAGACCAGCAAGCAAAGACTCCCCAGATACCAATCTGATCAAGCACCCATGGGATGCGCCAGACAAACCCTCCATGTACTGTAGGCCCCATCGTGCAACCAACAGCATTAAACTTTTTAATGTTATCGCTGATCAGTGTATATACAATATGTGAAAATCCAGATGGACTATTTCTCATGGTTGAGCAATTTATGGAGTGAAAGATAAACTTTGGTGTATAGTTGAATGCTCACAAAATGGGACGATAAACAACTTGGATAAATATAATTTTTAGGATACTTTGTGTTTTATGGTCTGCCCTTGGAGTCATACAATAATTTCTTTGCACAAGTATATATGTGTGTGTGTGTGTGTGTGTGTGTGTGTGTGTGTGTGTGTGTGTGTGTGTGTGTGTGTGTGTGTGTGTGTGTGTGTTCTCTGCAAGGTCTCCCGGTGGACGTTCTCACCAGGCGACCCTAGCGAGAGTTTATTTCCCTGTCAGCAGTGGAATAAATTGGTTCAGTTCTCAACCGGGAGAATACTGCTGGTATGACTTAACCTTAAGCTGTAATGCAGTCTGAGGGTGTGTGTGTGTGTGTGTGTGTGTGTGTGTGTAACAGGAAATAGCTTAGTGTGGTCTTGCATCAGCAAATACATTAAATTCAACTGCACTCTTGAGTGGGAGTGTTACAGTGACGCACTCAAATGCAATAAATGTGAAATTAGTCACAATCCCGTGTAAAGTGTTAGTAACGACGTACTGATTTAGGATCATGTTGCTCATCTCTGTGGATGTTTTCACCATAACCCGCATTTCCTTTCAGGATGCAGCAAAAATAAGTCTTTCATGCTAGATCTTTGGGATTCCTAATAAAGCAAAGACATTTAGACTCGCATGTATTTTCTCCTCTCTGTGTGAAGCCAAATCACTGTGTCCATTCAGTCTGCCACCAACCGAGCATCTCACAGGATCTCAGTGTGTTCACAAGCCACAAAAACAAAAGTGTTAGGGAATTTTTAACTTACAGATTCCACAGTTATGGGCAAAGAAGAAGAAGAAGAAGAAAAAAAAAAACACTGCTCTCCTAAACCTTGCTGTGGTTCGACTTATTAATAACATGTAGTGATGAAGCTTCATAAAGGATAACAGTGAATTCATAGGCTAAGAGAGCAAAAACACAAGGCATGCACTGGTTGTAGACCATTCCCTACAAAGATACACTACAATTAATGAATAAATAACATTACAGAAGAATATTTGCATGCCTGTAAAGAAAGCGACATATTACATGACAGAGCCGTTTTCAGATTTCAAAAGAATCAATAATGTCGACTCCTGAGTTTTGCATGAAAATAGAAAAGGAGCGACTGTGACGAAGTTACCAAAAGAACTCCTATTCTCCAGCATGCTCAGTAAAACCAAACAGCTGTTTTATTTACAGTACTGCGCAAAAGTCTTGGGAACATCCAAACACAATAATAAGGGGTAGTGTTCGATACAGATGTGTGCAGTATTCTAATTAAACAGCTGTTAGGTTTTACTGAGCATGCTGGAGAATATGAGTTCTTTTGGTAACTTGGAGTTTACATTATTGATGTAATAGTAATATTATTGAGGAATAGTTCTTCAGGCTTGCCGAAGGACTATCGTGCCTCTCATTTTTAGTCCAGTCCCTAATTTCAGAGAAATCTTTTTTTTTTTTTTTTTGTGACCAACATTGACCTATGAATCATAAAAACTATGAATCATAAAAATATCATAAAATTAATCATAAAAAGAGGCAGCACGTGGTGTAGTGGTTAGGACTGTCGTCTTGCACCTCCAGGGTCCGGGTTCGATTCCCATCTCTGTGAGCATGGAGTATGCATGTTGCTTGGTGGGTTTCCTCCGGGTACTCCGGTTTCCTCCCACAGTCCAAAGACATGTAGGTTAGGCTAATTGGCGTTCCCAAATTGGCTGTAGTGAGTGTGTGTATGTGTGTGTGCCCTGTGATGGATTGACACCCTGTCCAGGGTGTACCCCGCCTCTTGCCCTAAGTCTCCTGGGATAGGCTCCAGGCACCCTGTCACCCTGAATACAGGATTAAGCGGTATAGACGATGAGTGAGTGAGTGCCGGTGATTAATATACTGGTGATACTGGATGCTGAGTGGTTGGAACAGATGAGTGGGGAAATGAGGTTGCTGCTAAGCTCGTTATATAAACAACTATTAATGCATTCATTCATCCATTCATTCATCCAGGGACTATCAAAAGCATCCAGAGAAGCTGCATCGCTTTATGGTTTGGCAATTGCAACATCTTGGATTGCAGTGGATAGTGAGGACAGCTGACGAGATCATCAGGGTCTCTTTTCCCTTGATCAGAGAAATTTACACCACATGCTGCACACACAAACCCATCCGTGTGAACACAAACACAAACACACACATGAAAAAAGCCATTCTTCTCCCTTTGCCACTTTGAGATTTCATTCCATAATAAATTGCTGCTAATTGCTTCTATATTTATCAACATACAGATACACTACATTGTCGACCTGGCTGCATGCCAACAACCATCAATATTCTGTATGGCATGAGCTTATCTTATAAATAGTATTTGATTAAATATTTCCATGCAAAGCATTTCTATTGCTATATTGTTTGATATTGATTGATGCTTCACTGTCTCTTATTGAGCCTACTGTCCTATTTTATTAATTATTATATGTCTTATGCTGCTTGCACTTGTGCGTCGTATGCATTATCTCATGTAATTCAGCAGTGTGTTAGGCGGCACCATGGTTCTGGACGAATGTTTGTTTCACTGTGCATTGCTCCATGAATAGCATGGCTAAAAAAGGCCACTTAACATGACTTGACATTTGCAATGACCACTTATCTCTTGGGTTTGTGATAGAGCGTGAGCCTATCCCTGGAACTCTGGATGTATGGCAGGAATACACCCTGGACTGGATTATTAACGCTAAGACACTATGTAGAATAGCCATGGTTTTGGTACTTACACACGTGGACAAAATTGTTGGTACCCTTCGGTCAATGAAAGAAAAACTCACAATGGTCACAGAAATAACTTTAATTTGACAAAATTAATAATAAATAAGAATTCTATGAATGTTAATCAATGAAAGTCAGACATTGCTTTTCAACCATGCTTCAACGGAATTATAAAAAAAAAAAGAAAACTCAAAAACTCATGGAACAGGCCTGGACAAAAATGATGGTACCCCTAACTTAATAGTTTGTTGCACAACCTTTTGAGGCAATCACTGCAATCAAACGATTCCTGTAACTGTCAATGAGACTTCTGCACCTCTCTGCAGGTATTTTGGCCCACTCCTCTTGAGCAAGCTGCTCCAGTTGTTTCCGGTTTGAAGGGTGCTTTTTCCAGACAGCATGTTTCAGCTCCTTCCAAAGATGCTCAATAGGATTGAGGTCAGGGCTCATAGAAGGCCACTTTAGAATAGTCCAATGTTTTCCTCTTAGCCATTCTTGGGTGTTTTTAGCTGTGTGTTTTGGGTCATTGTCCTGTTGCAAGACCCATGACCTGCGACTGAGACCCAGCTTTCTGACACTGGCCAGCACATTTCTCTCTAGAATCCCTTGATAGTCTTGAGATTTCATTGTACCCTGCACAGATTCAAGACACCCTGTGCCAGATGCAGCAAAGCAGCCCCAGAACATAGCAGAGCCTCCTCCATGTTTCACAGTAGGGACAGTGTTCTTTTCTTCATATGCTTCAAGTATAATTAGCAAAATTTGCCTTGGCAAAAAGTTCCATTTTTGTTTCATCTGTCCATAGGACATTCTCCCAGAAGCTTTGTGGCTTGTCAACATGTAGTTCGGCATATTCCAGTCTGGCTTTTTAATGATTTGTTTTCAACAATGGTGTCCTCCTTGGTCGTCTCCCATGAAGTCCACTTTGGCTCAAACAACGACGGATGGTGCGATCTGACACTGATGTTCCTTGAGCATGAAGTTCACCTTGGATCTCTTTAGAAGTCTTTCTGGGCTCTTTTGTTACCATTCGGATTATCCGTTTCTTTGATTTGTCATCAATTTTCCTCCTGTACCCACGTCCAGGGAGGTTGGCTACAGTCCCATGGATCTTAAATTTCTGAATAATATGTGCAACTGTAGTCACAGGAACATCTAGCTGCTTGGAAATGGTCTTATAGCCTTTAATGGTCACATTATTTTCAGTATTTTCTAAGGGTACCATCATTTTTGTCCAGGCCTGTTCCATGAGTTTATTTTTTTTTTATAATTCTGTTGAAGCATGGTTGAATAGCAATGTCTGACTTTCATTGGTTAACATTCATAGAATTTTTTAAAATTATGACTTTTGTCAGATTAAAGTTATTTATGTGACCATTGTGAGTTTTTCTTTCATTGACCGAAGGGTACCAACAATTTTGTCCACGTGTGTATTGGTTCTTATGGTTCTGGAACTGGAGAACCTGAAGGGAACCTCCACAGGTATGGGAAGCTTCACACAGACAGCAACACAAGCTCAGGATTGGGGCCCGCTGACATACATAGCACTGATACACATATAGTATGGAGAAGTACAGAATTATCTTTGTATGCTGTAGGATTAAGATTTACCTTCACTGGAACTAAAAGGCACAATCCTGTTCCTGCATCAATCCTGTTCACTTTGACCCTGTGTACAAAGTGAGGTCCAAAACAACATGGTTGCTAAGGTTGGAGTGGAAGAACTTCCTCAGAACCCTCACCCACTGAACACCTTTGGGATGAACTGGAACGCCCAAATTTAGTGCCTGACCTCACTAATGCTCTAGCGGCTGAATGGGCGAATTAGCACAGCAAAGTGTAGTGGAACGCTTTAGGAGTGTAGAGGTCATTACGTCATCAAAGCCGCACTTAATATGGAACATTATGTGTTCAAAAGAATATGACTGCGATCGCTCAGGTGTCCATAAAACTTTGGCAATATACTGTAGCATAAACAAACTTGCCACCTGAGAACAACTCACGCCGATACAAGCAAGTTTCCTCCCTTTAAATACTGCTATAAAACATTCCCATTTTCAACACTAATATTTTTAAAACCAAAACCAGACTTCGAACAGGTCGGCCAAGAGAAACAACACCAGTTGATGACAGAAACATTGAGAAGGCTGAGAAGAGAAACCCAAAGAGACAACAGCCAGGCACTTGACCAATAAGCTCCACAGGGCTCACAATCCACAATCCACTACAGGAAGAAGACATCTAGAGCAGAAATACACTATAAGATGAGTGTAGATCACTCATCAGCATTAAGGCGACATTAAAATCCGCAAAAAGTGCAGAAACTCAACCTAAAGCATTATTATTAAATTACAATGTTTTGCTCATGATTCAAAACAGCCATCCCACCGGCCAACCATAGTCGGGATACCGGGTGCGCGTACTTCACAGTAGGGCGCGCCATACTCCCTGCTCCGTTTGCAGTGAATGTTGACAAAACTTCACCATACACCTTGCGAAGTCACCAGCACAGTCGTCACTTCCTCCATGCGTTACCATGGTAACGTAAGCACAGCAGATACCTGTCGCTGCTGGCTGTGAAAATTTTGCAGTACGGACATTAAATATTGAATATAACATACTATAGAAATATTATTCATACTAAATATTGAATAAAGCATACTATTTTTATGTATTTTTATGTAATTTATGAAAGATGTATATAATAAAGATGTTTATTTATTTACAGAGTACTATCCTATATAACACTATTTCTTGATTAAATAAAAATTTAAATCGTTGTGTCCTGTTAATATGATGTCGTCCTCGATAATAATGATAATAAATACAATTCTTAAATACAAATCAATTCTTTTGCGGGCTCCATGTTTTCACGCTCCACCGAGACGCAATGACTGATTCCCTTTTCCGGTGAAGCGAACACCTGTTGTTCACTCGCTCCCTGCACCGTTCGCAGTCAGTCCCCTTTGCACTGAACATGTTTGCGGTTTGGGATCACACTTAACATGGCTGAACACCCTGTGTAGTATACTACGCAGGGTCCTTCAGGCCGATTGGAACGCACCTACTGTCCCGGCTGTTTTCGGCTTCCATGGCTGTTTCTGGATTTTCTAATCTTTAATGGTGATGGAACTCGGGTTGGTAGCAGCAGAATGCGTTCAGCCGTCTACAGAAACATTCAGCTGGCAAACTTAGTGAGAAATCCATCCTGTTTATTTGCAAGGAACTTCATTATGACCCCCCCAACCCACTCCCAACACAACAAAATGACTCCAACAAGAAGTCAAATGGAAAGTTTTCAGTAACCGGATCTTAGCCCAGCCGATCGGAAAAGCGCCACAAGAGACGAATGCACAGTTTGCTGATTCCAGTGAGTCATGCCGGGATAAGCATTCCGATTGAACTTTTAAGACTATTCGTTCCAATACTTTTGCTTACCTAGAACTTGCTTGGTTTCTAACTTGTTGACTAAATATTCAAAAATAAAAGCGTGATGTCGGATCTGTTGTCTTTTCCTATTCATCATTTGAGCTCAAAACCCAGCATATAGCAAAAATAAAAGTAACTGTCTATCTGTTCCAATACTTTTGATATATACATTTATGTACATACAGTATATTCTCATTTTCAGTTTTAATGAAAGATCCACATTAAAGGTACCAAAGGAGGATGGTATCATTCCATCTACTGTACGAGCAAAAAGTACTGTTCACTTCATTTATTTCTGTAAAATACTTTCAGTATCATTAAAACTAAATGTGTTGTACAGTATGTACAGTATAGGCTGAACTACTCAACTCTTATGCACTGCTGACCTTTATGTGACCGCGTTCTTGTTCTTATTAATATCTCGTTCAGCCCAGTCACACCACGGTTCATTGGGAGTTCCAGCAGTACGGCTCGTGTGCGAGTGTGTAACCCTAGTGGAGTAATCTTGATGACTAAACACACAGAATGACTTTATGAGCTGTAAGGTCAAGTAATGAAGAATCATATACAGAGAGAATCTCTCTGATTCATACAGGGATATACTGTACACTGGTCGCTGGGACTGGAGCTACTCTAATTACCGAAGAGGGTAATTAGGTTTGTTGTCTCAAGGTCACCTAACTCATATATACTCATACACACACCTTTACACTGTTGCTGGCCTACAGAGGGAGAGAGAGAGAGAGAGGCAGAGTAGGGCAGACAAATGATGTACAATAATATCTCTCAGTGGAGGCGTGGGACGCCCTAGTCTGTTGTAATGATACGTTCGGAGTGTCAGAGAGAGAGAGAGAGAGAACGAGAGAGAGAGAGAGAGAGAGAGAGAGAGAGAGAGAGAGAGAGCGAGAGAGATGAAGATCATTAGCTTCAACACACTTAATGAAAGTCACAGATGAAGTCCACTCTCCTTTAACTGAATCATATTACTCTTGGAGCCCAGGGCGTCATTAAAATCGCCCCACTCTCCCTCTTCCATCTCCCATGCTCCCATACGCGGCTATTCTTTTCCCGGGCCTATTTTCTTCTTTTGTCCTTCACCAATGTCCTTTCCTTGTTCCTGCTCTAACAACTTTGATGGGAGACACCAAGGTATGTGTATGTGCATGTGTATGTGTGTGTGTGTGTGTTTCTGCTTGCTGAAGGTGAGAAAGTACAGAATCAGTCTAAATGCCTGCACGGGATCCTCTCTGTACCAGGACGAAATGAACGGTCAGTACATTCACACGTGCACCTCCTGATGCATGGTATCAGAACACAAGGCTACACAATTCAAAGGATGACAGCCAGAGGTATAAATGTGTCCATTTTGACAAGTGAATCTCTAGTCATCAAGCATAATTAGGCCTCATAGAAACGGTGCTCACAGTTATGCAAGTTTATGGCTCTTAAGTATGCTTGGTGGGATTTTTTTTTTTTTTTCTTAAATATTTATGAATATTTCCTTTTATGCAACATTTAACGAGACACTAAATGGGTGTAATTTCCAGTAATGCAGTATAATGGAAGTTTAATGTTGCCTTTAACATAGACTTTGCTATTGGGTATTCATTTTCAACACCATTATCACAGCTCCATGAAAAACAGATAGTTGTATAAACAGTACATGCTATAACAAACTAGCCAGAACCCGAAGACATTCATTTAGTTATGAGGGACTAGGGATGTTGTATGTTTTCCCTGCGCTTGGCCAGTATCTTTCAGGTACTCCAGTATCCTAACGGAGTTTGAAGACATACAGTGTTGATTGATGTTTGCCTCCAAGGAACTCCTTTAATCGTCATGCACAGATGTAATGCCTTCTTCAAAACCATTCTAATGCTCATCACCGTATTGTCACAAGTCTTGGTTTGACTTGAACACTCCCCGCATTTGAAGATAGTATAAAATGTGAAATTAAAACCAAACGTCTTTAAGGATTTGTAAAAAAGCCATAGCAAACAAAATTAATGTCATTTCTTACAAACTCCCTAGAGAGAATATTGCGTCTTCTATTCGAAATGACGTAGGAGACATTCACTAGATGACCAGACTGCTCTGAAGAGTGATCGTCCTCCCTGACGGGCCGTCGTCCAGTCCAATTTGGCGATTTTTCCGGCTTTAAAACACTTGATTCGCAAATGATGAATCAGCTTTAGTAGGCGTACCCTCGGGGACTGTTGTTTTTCTCCACCTCTGGTCTATACAGACTACATAAAAAGCAATATGGAAGCTATAAAATCCTGACCTTAAAGTGGAAATTGAGTTTTTGCGGGCAGGTCAGAAAGCTGCTGAGCGCTGCACAAGGTAGCTACAGCTCTGCGTCATCAAAGTCCAAAAGAAAGTCTTTGACAGAATCATCACAATAAAACATCTGTGGCACACGTGCGGGTCTGCTTCGGCGTTTCGAAATTCACAAGAATGTCGGCGCACAAAAGCAGTCCCGCCTGCTCCAGGAAGCCCCCTCAGGTGTGTGCACGTGGGTTTTGCGTGCAGGGATACGTCACTCTCCTGCAGTGGATCTTTTCTCTTCTCGGCAGCTTTTTCCTCCTCCATTGCGGCTTGTTTTCTGTGGCCATTGCACTTTTCTACCCCACAACACACACCAAGCAACCTCAGCATCCATCTGTCATTTGCGCTTCTTGAATGCACACACACACACACACTAAAGCTCGTTCGCCTACACATATTAAGGGGAGGATGAGAACGTAAAAAATAAAAAGATTATATGTGGCGTTTCCACAGCGACCCGACCTCCGGAAAGATGCCAGGCATCCCATAGTAATCCAAACGGCCATCTGTGACTATAACCCTCAGCATCGTGACATCATCGGCTCGTCTCCGCTGAGACCAAAGGCTGTATTAATAACTCAACACGTCTGGTCCATAGCGCTCTCTCTCTCTCTCTCTCTCTCTCTCTCTCTCTCACACACACACACACACACACACACACACACACGCTTTACTATTCTTATGAGGACCTTCCATTAACATAATGGGTATATCTGCTTGTTCTCACTTTGTGGGGACATTTGGAAAGATACAAACACACACACACACACACACACACACACACACACACACTCTCCCACGTACACAGTCGGAATCTTGCCGCAAGTCGCAGTCGCAATCTTACACTGAGGAAAGTGCATTTAGTAGTTAAAATCTTGGGAAAACCAATTTTAGAGCTCATCAGCTGCAACACTCGCATAGATAAAACCACCCTCTATCTCTCTCTCACACACACACACACATGCACGCTCACACACTCTCAGCACCATTGATTGGGATGTCTGTGGTCACTTGAGGATCAATGCAACATCAGTAAGAGTAAACAAGGCAGTTAAGAGGTCAAGGTGGCACATCAGGGTATCTCTCTGTCTGTGTGTGTGTGAGAGAGAGAGACAGACAGACAGACAGACAGACAGACAGACAGACAGACACACCTAGACACATGCACCAAGACCGCTCCCTAAGGTCCTAAGCTTGCACGCAGATTCCGAAGCATGGCCTAGTGTCATTTTCATCTCCAATCATCGGACCATCAAACCATGCCCTGAAGTACGAGCGGAGATGAAGCTCACTGATGAGATCTGGCTCTGACGTGATTGATTTTAGATCAGCAAACCTTCACATCAGTAGGACCCGAGAGAAATCTCGGGCTCTGGACTACAAACACAAATAAATCTGCAGGAGGGAGAAGATTTAATTATCTCTAATATCGAAGAGCTTTCATTATTGGACTTGAGACTGCTGAAGATACTTTACTTTTAAAAAGAAAGAATAGCCAGAGCTCCTCTACTTTTTTCTTTTTGCTATTTGCTTTTTTATTATTATTATTATTATTATTATTATTATTATGCATTTTTTCTCTCATTCCTCCTGAGCGAACTGCTGTAACTCAGACAGGTTTATGGGCCTGCTTCTCAGAGACACTATAAGTTCAATCAACAAATATCCGATAGGATTGAAGACAGGCCGTTGTTGTTGCAGTCCTGCTAAAAGTCCCAGATGTGACCAAAAAGTTTAAACTTTTGAAATAATCCTGCTGTCTTGTGAAGTTTCGCTTATTTTCTCAAGTGCACCAATCATTTTTTTTTTCAACAAAAGAGCCTCACCACGTGATGCTGCCACCCCCATGTTTCGCTACTGGAATGATCTTCAAATAAAAGCTTCATCTTTTTTCCTCATACACAGTGCTGATCATTATGGCCAAAAGTTTTTTTTTCTTCTCCAAAAAAAAAAAGCTGAAAACTGAAAAGCTGAAACCTTCTTGTCTAACTGGAATATGCTAATGTGCTTCCTATCGCCATATAACTAACTCTCTGCGCTTTTCCCAGGACATGCTGATTGTCCTTGTAGTTTTGTAACAGATGTGGCTAAAAAGTTAAATATTCTGTTTATTAGCAATGGGAATCACCAGTGAGCAGCTCAAAATACCTAGCTGCTGATTCAACAAATATCATATAATATAACGTGACTTTATAAATATCACGATTCAGCCTCGAACGCGGGTGCCCAGGGTTTCTGACGCACATGGTTCCAGACTAATTAGAGCTCTGGTGTTTTATGGTGTTATAAGTCTGGTGTAAGCGTGTGTAATGAGTGAGCTTTAAGACTAATCCGCTCACAGAGTTAGGAGACAAAGGCAGATCGGATGCTTTTTAACGCGCACACAACTTTTGAAAATGTCACATGAGAAAAGTGAATGTCTCTTGCACTTTTCAGAAGCTATGTCCAAATAGGTTATGTCCAGCATCAAATTTAATAAATCGTTTAAAAATAGATTTTGGAGTCAATGGGCCGATGCATGACCAAATCAACCCTCCCCCCCCCACGCCCCTCCCCAACCTTTACTGTCTATCCCCGAAATGAACTAGACAGACCTTCAGACACATCATGAGTGCACGTGGGTTTGTCCCTTACTCCCAGTTGGGGGGCTTGGCCAGTAAGCCTACTAAAGCATGGAGGCCAAATTTAGCGATAGTTCGTCCTTTAATTAATTCTAAACTCAACAGTAGGGTTTGTTTCCTCCCTTTTCCCCCCTGAAACATACTCTATGATGATGATGGCCCCCAACTTCTGTACCAGATCTTTGGTTGTTGAACCAAAATGCATCTCTCACAGTCAATTTATGAACGACCTGGGTGTATCTGGGTGGTCTTAGGATCTATACAGTATATTTGCATATTTGTTTGAAAAATGCTCATGGTACCATTAGTTGCTTCTAAGGAGGAACCGGACATGTTGCGGTCAACCGATCTTGGCTACTTTGATTTCCCCACGGTATTAATGCCGCCGAGTTCAAATAAAGGCCTTTAAACAAAGCCACATGGGAACTCCTAATTAACTCCTAATTATCACAATTAGCCAATCTAAAAGTCATAAAATCCATTTTTGGAAACTTCCAGACTGTTGGTGTATATAAGAATTTGGCCTTGCTTGTATCTCCAGACTTAACCATAGAAACAAAAAAGGCGGTAAACACTTATAATATTATACTGTTGTAATTTGTTTCTTCTTCTGTCCATAATGCAATGAGGAAACAATGTGTCTGTAAATTTATCAGCTTATACAATAAATCCTTGGTCTTGGTTTTAACCTCAAACAATGAAATGATTAACGAGCGGTTGCATGTGAAGTTACAAGTCTGGCCCAAATGTCAAATTAAGAGCGAGACTGGAAAGTTTGACACCATCTAAGACACAGCTTGAACCTTGAACCCTACACCATTATCAGTTCTCTACAGAATTAGCTCAACAGAGTTTCCTTCATCGAAACCACTGGGCTCATTGACAGTGTCAAAATGACCGGTTTCCAGTCTTTCAGCCTTTCCAAAGCTTGTTGAGAATGAGGCCGAATTCATTACTTACTGTACCGAGATGTGATCCTGGTTTTATGCGAAATGAAAAAGCGTGTTTACAGTGCCAGACCTTATTGAATGAATCGACCACTGATCGCTGTGCCGTGCCATTCCCATGCCAGAATGAGATATGTAGAGGATTAGGAAGACATATCATGCTGTTGTTTTTTTTTTGTTTTTTTCCCCAAGTAAAGAAAACAAATCGTGACTGGTCGGACTGACAAGAAAGCATATGGTTCCAATATCGACCAAAGACACCTTCTCCATATCAACTTTGTAATCTATTTCCTCGTTCTTTGAACTCAACATGGTAGCAGCATGGCTTTAAACTGCAAATATTTTAGTTTTTAAGCTGCAGCTCTTAACCTTAACCTCTCTCCATCTACTTTCCAGTTCAGTCCCTTAATCACATCCTGACCTTGGCTTGCCATCACTGCTGCAAACTCATTAACCACGGCCATTAATTATTACTTGCCCTCGTTCCCTTTATTTTTGGCTAATTCCTACCCTCCCGCGTTAGCAGTGCCCATTCCGCAGTGAGGCTGACCTTCCTGATGGAGGTCAATACATCTAAGCATGCACCCTGCAATCATATATAGTTTTTTTTTTTTTTTTTTTTGCTTCCAAAACATCTGCTTTGAGGGCTCGGGGACGTGATTTTCAAAAAGCACGTCTGTCCCTAACCAGTCTCTATAACTGTTGCAGTCGAATGATGATTACAGGCTAGTGCTGTGATTTATAATTGCGTTGAATGGAGGTGAAGAATGATGAGGATGGGAAAGACAGAGTCAGGGTTCAATTCCTCTTATTGCGCTTTCAGTGCTGGTAAAGGACCACTAAGTGGTCAAAATTATGTACCTAGCCATGGAAAGGTCACTTTAATGAAAATTGTCAGGAACAAAGTAATGCCTGTGGTATTAAGGTGGTACATTGGTGTTTTTAAAGTTTAATTTTATTTGTCACACACAACAACCATGCACAGTAGGACATGCAGTGAAATTTTTATTCCTGAAATGCTTTCCTATCTTTGTGGCCTTGGTCAGGCGCCATTTGCTGTAGTTGGACCGTACTGAGGTCCATGAGCTCAGTACGGATGGTGCACTCAGCCGATCAAAGCACTCTCTGGAAAACCCACTTGTCCTGCTTGGTGTTATTCCCAAACCAATCAACCATGAAATCACAATGCAAAACATTATGTTCAATATTGTGTGGGTTCTCGTTGTGCCACCTGGGCAGCTCTGGCCCCCCTTTGAAGCATGCCTCCATAAGACCGCTTGGCATGTGCTGTGGTGTCTGGTACCAGGATATGTGTGGAACCAGATCCTTTGGGTATACTGATTTGTAGGATGGAACCTCTGTGGATCAGACTTGTTTGTCTGGTGCGTCTCATGGACGCTTGATCAGATTGGGATCTGGTGAGTTTGGCGGCCGAGTTGCCCTTGAGATCTTTGCTGTGCATCGAGTGTTCTGGTGCTTTCATTCAAGGCCAGCACTTACGTTTTTGCCGATTTCGCGCTGCATTGACTTTTCTGTAGAAGCCTTGGGTGCCCATGATCCTATCACCAGTTTAATGTGAATTATCCAATGTTCAATTCTACAGTATCTGTTAATGATATGTGGTGTTAATGTTATGGCTGCTTGGTGCATGCTGGAAGTGGTTTATTAGTGCTTTAACTACATACTATACTGTATACTTTTAAGACTATACGTCTAATCAACTAGTGATGTCATATACCCAAGTTTCCGGATTTTGGAGTTTGGAGTTTAAAAAGCAAGAACCATCATTTTTCTCTATACGAAAATCCAGCAAAGTTAAAATGTCAAGCTGTCCAGTTTGCTATACAGTATAAGGGCTTCTTTTTGTTATGTATTCAACCTTTCTGGTTCATCTCTGCTGTAAAGAGATCTTCTTGATCTATCTGAGAATGAACCGTGCACAGAGAGAAAACATATACAGTAGTAATACTACAGCTTTGTACTTAACTACCACTTTGTACATAGAGTTTGAATGTATCTTACATTTCCGAATGCAATCACACAGACTATATACTTTATGCTAATACACTATGAATGAAATCATTGTTGGTTTGCACACAGTGGTGTACATTTTTCCTAACATGCTCAAGCATTTTGGGTGGATGTCAGCAACAGGAGAAGTAACAAGTGATGACATGAATTTGTTAATCATTTAAGGCATCATCTAACATCAGTTATCACCTTGATATCCCTGTGCTTAGATTGTACTTACAGTGTTACAGCTACAAGTTGTAATAGACAGTGAATTATGCCAAGGTGTAGAAAGGGTTGTGAAAACTAAGCTGTGTGTTCATTTGGAGGATAAATATTGAATTGAAATTATGAATCCAGGGACTTTTTCCAGAGACATTAGGGAACACATATGGGGTGGGAAACTCTCTCCCAACAGTCTTTACATCAGATGAAATTTCCTCCACCGGGTTCCTCGCTGAGGAATCGGCCCTGATTGGCTTGCCGTTTCATACATGATAAATCAACTAACCAATAATAGACGAGACTGAATTCTCGTAACCAATCATAAGTGGAGATTACGGGAAATGATGGAAGATGGCTAACCTACCGTATAACACAAAGTCAGAGAAAAACACAGCAGATTAAACACATTGTGCATGTCAAAAAAAGATACATTCTGACCGAATGCTTAGTGCATGTAAATGCACATCAGCATCCATGTCGGCATTTAAGTTGGAACCTCCAGTCAGATCGATACGAATCTCATTAAATAAAAAGTACTTTCCATGTAAATGTAGCTACTGAGATCAGACTTTTCCGCATCATGATTACCTGAAACATTCAACCTGTATGTACATGACTTTATACCACTAGCATTCTTGATCTTTTGATGTTCAAATTGTTACATTGTTTCCTATTATATGACAATTACATCATTGGGTAAGACAAGATTAAATCTCATAATTACAAAAACAATTATTCATAATTTGCATGAGTTGAAAATGTTCAGGAGCTTTCAGTTCTGACAAACGAAATGTCAATTCATTTTTTTCTTCTTCTTTTACATACCCTATTGGTATACTGTATAGTATATATTTCTTTTTCCCTAATGCATTCCATATTCTCTCACTAAGCTTTTGAAGTTATTATAGTTCGTCCCTACTGATCTTGCCCGTGTCAACTCCAGGCTGTAGTGCGCTTTATTCGTTCTTTATTATTTGGTAATACTTTGCCTTCATCCATTTCTTTTGTATTTCTCTGGCAGGCCACAAAAGGGGCAGCACGTTCATTGCGGAGTCTGAGAGTGCATTTTAAAGAGTGTAGAAGGCGGCTAATACTAAACTCCAGATGAGGCGATCTACAGCTTTTACATAGAGCCAGTAGAGGCCAGGACTCGCACCATTTTACGGGTCACTTCATATAGAGAAATTAGATTTGGGGCTGTATCATGAGCCTGAAGAGTGTGTGAGTGTGTGTGCATATATGTGTGTGTGTGTGTGTGGGAGGGGGGGGTTCACAGAAAAAGTGTTTAGTACTATAAAATACAGATATGACCATCCAAAACTGAAAAGAAAAATATTTGAATAAGTTGTAGATCATTTGACACTTTAAACCCCCACATTACATACATTACCTGTACTAGACTCTATAATACCGCATTATTCATATACAGTATAACGAATTTGTATACAAGTAACGGCAACAGATTATTTATGATTATATTTGGCCATTATTTGGGTGGTTTTACCTGCTTCCATGTTGTAACCGCAGTTTCTTGTCATTGTTGCACGCTAATCTCACCCAAACCACACAACACATGAAGATAAAGATGTAATTAAGGAACAATCACACAAAAGGGAGTGCTGTTGTACCGAATATCAGCACAGCTCCTACGTTTCTCTTTATATTTCCACTTCTTCTGCATTAGAATATCAGCTACCTTATCTTTTAAGGGTTTAAGGGTTGAATACAAAATGGAGTTCTAGTGCACTATGCAAGGTGTACCCAGTAGCGCCCACGGGTTAGAGAGGGATTTGGGATTCAGCCTTTTGTTACAAGTGTTTTAGCATTGTAGCTCGCATTAGCCGTGAACAAAACAACACAGACGGTTCAGACGCAATCCAGTACGGCTTAGAAGCAATTCCTAAAGAGACAAAGGGTTGTTTAAGATGACAGATTTCTTGCTGACAGTGCTTCTGTGACTATTGGTGAATGTGGGTTTTGGCAAGCAGCTGCTTTTCCAGAACTGAGTACCATACCGACCTACTTTCAACTCTATACTTTCAGTTATAGTTGTAATTAACGACTGTGACACGGAGTGATGCATGTACAGTCGTGGCCAAAAGTTTTGAGAATTACATAAATATTGGAAATTGGAAAGGTTGCTGCTTACGTTTTTATAGTAGCAATTTGCATATACTCCAGAATGTTATGAAGAGTGATCAGATGAATTGCATAATCCCGAAAAAAAATTTCCACTGCATTTCATTACTGTCATTAAAGGACCTGCTGAGATCATTTCAGTAATCGTCTTGTTAACTCGGGTGAGAATGTTGACGAGCACAAGGCTGGAGATCATTATGTCAGGCTGATTGGGTTAGAATGGCAGACTTGACATGTTAAAAGGAGGGTGATGCTTGAAATCATTGTTCTTTCATTGTTAACCATGGTGACCTGCAAAGAAACGCGTGCAGCCGGAAAAGGCTTGTCCGGAGAAGAAAAGGTGAGCGCTACCATCAGTCCTGTGTAATGCCAACAGTAAAGCATCCTGAGACCATTCATGTGTGGGGTTGCTTCTCATCAAAGGGAGTGGGCTCACTCACAATTTTGCCCAAAAACACAGCCATGAATAAAGAATGGTACCAAAACACCCTCCAACAGCAACTACTTCCAACAATCCAACAACAGTTTGGTGAAGAACAATGCATTTTCCAGCACGATGGAGCACCGTGCCATAAGGCAAAAGTCATAACTAAGTGGCTCGGGGACCAAAACGTTGAAATTTTGGGTCCATGGCCTGGAAATACCTCAGATCTTAATCCCATTGAGAACTTGTGGTCAATCCTCAAGAGGTCAGGTGGACAAACAAAAACCCACTAATTCTGACAAACTCCAAAGAAGTGATTATGAAAGAATGGGTTGCTATCAGTCAGGATTTGGCCCAGAAGTTGATTGAGAGCAGCCCAGTCGAATTGCAGAGGTCCTGAAAAAGAAGCGCCAACACTGCAAAGGACTGACTCTTTGCATAAATGTCATGTAATTGTCGATAAAAGCCTTTGAAACGTATGAAGTGCTTGTAATTATATTTCAGTACATCACAGAAACAACTGAAACAAAGATCTAAAAGCAGTTTAACAGCAAACTTTGTGAAAACTAATATTTGTGTCATTCTCAAAACTTTTGGCCACGACTGTAGTTGAACATTCCAGTGCTGTTATGCTCTATATCAGCCCTCGTCCAATCAGATTACTTGCCTTATAAATGGTACTCGATGCGTCTCTGACTTGCCAACCGATCGGAGACTGTGTCTCTATTTTGTAAACACCTTAACATCTTACAGCCACTAGCATTTTGGTGTATTTCATCTCATTGATCCCTATATTTCAACCTGACTGCTGTGATTCAAGTAATTGTTATGATTTATTTTTGCTAATTCACAAATCCTTCATTATTCCTTCGTTTCTGACAAAAACAAAAATTTATGTTGGAATTGCGTTTACCCTTTTAAGCAGAAGTTCATTAAATCTATTTCGGAATAAAGTATTTGTCTTTATTATCAGGAAGAACATGCCAAAAACAACCTCAGGGTGCATTTAAAAGCTAAGAACGAAATGAACCACCTACAGTAGTAACTGCGCAATGGGTAGTCCTATCATTAATCGATAAATTATTTGAGTACCAATGTAGTCACTATTTGCAACCCTACTGTACATAAAATTGCACATAACAGGTCTTTTGTATCAGTGTGCATGAATAAGCCAATAGATATTAAACAAGTAACAAAAATTAAAATGTGCTGAGCACTTGCCCTGGCTTATTGTAGTATTCCCATTTTCAACCCTCCGATACCTGCATGACGTTACTGCAAACTGAGACAGCCTGACTGAGCTGCAACACCGAATTCATTATTTACGGAGCAACAAGCATATTTGGAGATATCGAGGCACAGAGAGCTCATTCCTCCATACTTGACTGTATTGCCTCGAGTTAAGCAGCAGTCTTTTCCGTCTTCCCTGTGGGAAGCGTAATGCCCTCACTGCTGCCATTAGGCTTGCTGCAAGGGTGAGGAAAAAAGACTGCTGTGGGCTGGTTACAAACGACCAGCGGCCTGATTCCAATTTAAGACCCGGTAGCTGGAAACCTCTGTTGTAGGGCGCCGAACATGTCTCACGAGTGCGCAAAGCAACAGTGAGAATTCTTGCACAAGCTGACGCGCTGATGAATTATTAAGCCGGTTTGCCAAGCGACTTTTGAGCGTTATCTAAATGTAATAGGCGGTGTGGTGTATCTTTTTTTTTTTTTTTTTCAATTTTGCAAATCAGTCAAGCCGCATGACTCTTACAAACCATGGCTCTCAAGCTTTTTACTACTGTAGGTAGCCAGGTAATGACTATATCTAAAAACCTCTATAAAAGACGCTCGCTCGCTCGCTCGCGCGAATGAATGGCTAATGTCTCTACGGAAGTGTTACCTTTTTCTTTATGACGGTTTTGCCGTGATCACAGACATGGCTTTCATTTAAGCAAGCTTAATAAACCATGACATCATCACGCACGCTGCCTTTGCGTGATCTTCCTAATTGGAAGTGACACCGCGGTAGTTTTCGACAAGCACTGTGACAATTTGTCAGAAACGATTCTTCAAATGCACAAAGACGAGACGCGGTTGCTTTCTGCGATTCGAGCACACTAGAGCCCGTCTCTGAACATCCTGCTTCATAGAAAACAGCTTCCTGCATTCACACACTTCCTCTGATGTCTCGAGCAATTCTCTCGCTCCTCTCTCTTTCTTTGATGGCCCCGTTCGTTCTTTCTTTCATGCCCTCCTTTTCTCACTTGCTCTGTGAATGGGCAGTAAATAAAGCCGACTAGAAGAAAAGAAGCAGCAGATGTGATGACACGCCGCAGAGAGAATCGCTGCTTGTGCTTTGCTCTTTTGGTCCATGCGCAGCGTTTTCTCTCTCTCTCTCTCTCATTTTATCTGGATTATGAGGTTGCTGTGCCATGAACTGAACATGGAAATGTGAACCAGCGCATGTGCGTGGATGCACGTGTACATTTTTGGACATGCACGGCTTGTTTGCATTGCTAATAAGCATGCAGAAGTCTGTTTTCGTTTCTGGTTTTCTCATGGCCAGAGGGCCTGCCACAAAGGATCCCAGATATGCACCACAGCCATATGTGTATATGGGGTTAGATATCTCAGGGTGTCAATATGGGAACACCATGGGAAAACCATTTCCCCTCATTATTCAACACCTCGTCATCCAGTCCCCTCTCTCTCGCAAAAAAAAAAAAAAAATCTAGTTTTTATGCTTTGAAAATCGCTTTGAACTTTTTTATGATTCATCCCCTGGCATTGTCTAACAAAATGTTATTTGACTCATTGCATGGGTTGGTTTAAAGTTACTAGTCATCTGCATACAAAGCAAGAGATCAACAGGACGAACCTAAATGAAAACGCTAAATGAAACCTAGCATTAAGAAGAAGTAAAACCTAAAATGTTTCGTGAACATAATTAAAGTTCGGATACAATCAGGTCCTCCATTGATCTGTAATGAACCTGATCACGGGGCAGGCTTTCAGCTCAGTACCGTGCTCGAATATCAACACCGCAGCCTGTTTTTTTACCAGCTCCAGTGTATTACGAACTCATTCATGCTCTTTAGCACTTTTTTATTAATCTCCGAAATGATTGTAACAGCTCAGCTTATTAAATAGGATCAGATCGTGCCAGCGTGCATACATTAACAACAGTGATTTCTGCATTGCAATTTACATGTCATGTCTTTAAACATCTCGAACAGATAGCAGATAAGCTCTTGTCTAGAAATGATTTAGCTGTTGCATGCTTCCTGACTAAACGAGCGCCTGATGGCTTTAATGAAAGTCTAGTTTTCTTTAGCAGTGCTGCTCAACAGTGCTATTAATAATAGCACTATACCTCATATTATAGATAGCATTTTCATTTAACGATGCCACACAATGGCGGAAGATGGACTGTTATTTAGCACATGAACTCCATTCAAAGCCTTCAGCTTACTGTTTTCTTTGTTACAGGTCCATGTGTCATGTTGCACTGTTACTGCACATTGAAGCCGTAAAAACCGATTTAAAACCATTTACAGGAAACGTAAGCACAGTACAGTGATGAGACTCAAACGTTTTAAAGAAAAAGCCGTACGTCCGTGAACGATGATCCCGGCAGTTTTTCCTGCGATCCCTGAAACTTGATAGATAACTTGTGGCCAACATGTTGAACAGACACTAGGACTTGTTGCTTGGTCCTGACTTCGCTCCACGCCATTTCCACATGTTTGGGCCATTAAAGGAGTTCCTGGGAGGCCAGCGGTCCAGACAATCCGATCTACCTTGATGGTATCCAAGCACTAGTGAACCGCTGGACGTGCATTAGTGTACCAGGGGATTATATAGAGAAACGAAGAGAGTTTTTACTCTCATAACTCACTCACTCATCATCTATACCACTTAATCCTGTATTCAGGGTCACGGAGGACCTGGAGCCTATCCCAGGAGACATAGGGCACAAGGCGGGGTACACTCTGGACAGGGTGCCAATCCATCGCAGGGCACACAGACATACACACACTCACACACTCATTCACACACTACGGGCAAATTTGGGAACGCCAATTAACCTAACCTACATGTCTTTGGAATGTGGGAGGAAACCGGAGTACCCGGAGGAAACCCACCAAGCACGAGGAGAACAAGCAAACTCAAACATGCACACACAACGGGAGTCGAGCCTAGCCGGGGATCGAACCCGGACCCTGGAGCTGCAAGGCGACAGTGCTAACCACTACACCACCGTGTGGCCTACTCTCATAACTGAAATATCATCACTTAAACATCTCTCATATTCCAGACATTTAACTGCCTCAAGTGTATAAAAGCACTAGCATATAGTTATATTACATGCCAACAGTTTATGCATTACTTCTTTACCATTACCCAAAAACTTCATGTGACATTATTAGTGGTGCTTTGCGAAGCGAAGGACTACTATTATAATCTCTCAGCCTTATTATTATTTTTCTTTTTTTTCTTCCGTGTGAAAGTTTGGCGCGTAACTAGTCCCTCACCGTTTGTTGTAGACCCATGAATGAGGTATCAAATCGTGCGGCTTGTTCGGGAATGGGGTGCTATGAAGGGGTGGGCCCCAAACCGCCCCAAAAAGTCCCATAGGAACTTCAGGAAATGTACCTCTCTAGTTTGTTCTAATGTTGTTTAAAGGGCTTCCTGAATTTGTAAAAATGGCTAGATACATAGAAAAACATATACTGTAAACATTTTATTTAGTTTGAAGTCATTAATTATTATGCGATTGGTAAAATTGGTAAAATGCTTGCACTAGCCAACAGCAAGAGTATTATATCTGCTGGTGATTATACGGATAAACGAAAGAAAAAAGAGAAGAAAAAAAAAAGAAAATGCTGTACATAATTGTTCCTATTGGTATCTCGTCTTTCTCCTCAGCAGCAAACTCACTTCTATGTGTTAATTAGCATAATTTATCAAAGACTAAATGTTTTTCACTGCTTGCTTTGCAAAATAACTTTCTTTTCTTTTTTTTTTCTTTTTTATTCAGAACTACTATGTTCTGAACTGCAATACTAGCTATCACTTTCCAAACAAATTAGGTAGGGCTGAATTATACAGTAACACTGTGTTCTTTGACATGCTATGCCCCTCTTAAAAATTAAACAGCCATTCAAAAAAAAATCTGCTTTCACAGGATGAACATGGATCTGGACTTAAAACTATAGCCTGGATCTGGGAACCTGACTTACTGTAGAAAGATTAGCGTTTATCAATAACATATCTCAAGATTTTACTTTTTTTTTTTTTAAAACAAGGCAGCTTTCCCATTAAGCATAATCGCTCGTACCATGCCCAGGTACGCTCGCTCCCACCTCCCCTCTCTATTGCTGGTCAGGTTTCAGGTTGTTTCATACTCAAGTTGTTTTTGTTGTGCTTTCGGCTGCTCCCGGCAAGGGGTCGCCACAGCAGGCCATGTTGTCCGCACATACAAGCTTGGCGCAGGTTTTTTACGCCGGATGCCCTTCCTGACACAACCCTCCCAATTTTATCCGGGCTTGGGACCTGCACTACATCCAGTGGCTGGGGTTTGGGCACTGGCTGGGCATCGAACCCGGGCCTTCCTCAAGCCAGACGAAACACCTACCACTGATCCAACAGCACCATTGTTTCAAACTCACACTTTAAAATACACTTGCGTATTTAAACTCTCCGATACACCAGGTGGCAGTATGCACCCAGTTGGTTTGCCAATGAACACAAAGCGAGGAAGAATACAATGAAGCCAACCTCAAAGTCAAGAGCGACGTTCTTACAGTATATGTGCCTTCCAGCTGTGACGATGTACTTAGGATTGGTGTGTGATTTCGAGGGGAGACGGAGGTGAAAACTCTTGTACATGTAGTCAGTAAAGGTGAGGATTTGGGGCACTCGAGGATGTAGAGTATTAAGGTGAACCGGTAAGTTTGGATGCTGTATTCCCTGACTTTCATTGATCACTTACTGTAAGTTTGTTGACGGTGCAGTGACTGGTTGCTCTACTTCTCAAGGAGCCCTCATAGCTTTGTTTTCCTTCTTTTATTCAGTCTTGTTCTCTCTCTTTCTCTCTCTCTCTCTCTCTCTCTCTCTCTCTTCTCTCTGTCAGGCTACACATGGCACTCCTGAGTTGCCAGGAATCCAGACCTGCTTCTAGTTGGAGATCTCATCGCATGGAGGTCTCTAGCTCGCTCCTGAGGTCTCCTTGGAATGAGTGTGGACGAATCCACTTGCCCATGAAGATAGTCTTGGTCTCACCTGATGCAGACAGATGTTTTTTTGAAGATGAATTGACTGCAGTCACTCAAAGATTCAGGACCGAAATTCCTACGAACAGTTTTGTACCTGAGCCTCCAATATGGGAAAAAGGACATCATATTAACTTAAACGTCTTTCCTGTTATATTGAACCTCCAGCCACCTAACGCATAGTATGACTGAAGGTCAATCCCTGCTATACGAGACAGGACGGGTTTCTTGTTAAGTCTGATTTCTCTCAACGTTGCCACCTCAGGGAGTTTTTTTCTTGCTACCCTCGCACTTGGCTTGCTCATCAGGGACAATCTGATCATTATGGTTTATACATATTTCTTTTCACACTTTTTAAACTCATTTTGATGCCTCAATGCTTGAGACCACCTGTTGAAGTGGACTTGAGCATGGGACTAATCCATGACTGGACATGACATTGAGTGGTTCACGTTATGCACGCGTAGCATACCGGGATCAAAGTCCACGACCTTAGTCTGAATGCTTTCTGGACCATACTTTGTTCTTTGGTTGGATCCTGTTTGTATTCCCAAGAACCATTCACAATTTTAAAACGTACATTTTTGAAGAGTGACCTGTGGTCTCCTTGAATATCTTCGTTTTAAAAAGACAATTTTAGCAAAGACGACAGCGAGACAGAGCTTACAGCTTAAATCGGACGTTTAGCTGGTTAGGTGAAGATTAGCTGTCTCACCAGAATCATGCGGAAAAATCGGTTTCCCCAATCTCACATCATCATCTCTCGGTCCTCTCATCAAAAGCCTTTTCTATCTAATGAACCGACACTTGTTAGCCCATCTCCTCATGTCTCGCTCCCTCTTTCTCTCTCTCTCTCTCTCTGTACATGTGTAATTAAGTGGGCTGTAGATCGGGAGCTGTTATCCCCAGTGTATCGCCACATTTATCATCATGCCTCTCTTTCTCTTGCGTTTGTTCATCATGATGAAGCTCTCAGCTGGGAGCTCAAATCGCTCTCCAGAATAGCAGCTGTGAGCAATAAGGGCTCATTCGCACTTTTTTTTGGTTGTTTTTAAATATCTCGTCTCTCGCACTCATACGCGCACACATACAGAATCTCACCCAGAGAAATGATGAAATCTTTCTTATTCAAAAGAACAGGCAGGCAGTCACTGGAGAGACAGCAAGACTCCATCAAGAAAAAAAGAAAAGGAAGAAAGAAAGCAATGTTTCTGTCAAAGTGAATGGGAGTGAGATTGAATATCTATATTAAATTTGATCCTGTTTAGAAAAACCAAACTACGTGCACCGGTGAGAAACATTTGACTAAAATGGCGCTGTCTGTATCACGCGCAGAACTTGCTGCTAGCGCTACGATGCAGCTTCACCTTTCAACCTCTTCGGATTAAGAGATAAATTAGCATGGCTGTATGTGCTAGTCAAAAATAATGTACATCTACTGTGTCATTCAAGGCACCTAAAAATGTATTTGTTCCCCTCCTGACAGAGTGAGAGCAAAAAAAAAAAAAAAAAAAAGTGAAGCCTCTGACGCACTTTGCCATCGTTACCGCACCGGTGCCAAATGCTAACGCGGCTATGACTCTGACCGTGCAGCTGTAATGGCAGCAATTTCAAAGCAGCGTTCTACCTTTTTCATGTATGATTAGCTTTTGTGTCAGAATTCTTTCTTTTGTGTCATTTCGTTTCCCTCCGTTTTTTTTTTTTCCCCAGGTGTCTGTCATTTCCGTTCTCATTTAACCGCTTTCCTCATCCGTGACTTTTGATAGCTAAAATATCTAATGCGGCATAGAGTGCAATTATCAGTCATTGCCGTTGAAAAAAATTTCAAGCCAGTGTCAAGTGCAACAACTGTGGTTCAAAAAAACGAATGCATATGTAATTTACCCTGGTGTGCTTAGATAGCAAAAATATTATTTGCTGATTTTGTGGTATGTGTAGCAAGGAAGAATGAGATGCGTGCTGATTACTGGAGTACATACAGTATACACTCACCTAAATGATTATTAGGAACACCTGTTCAATTTCTCATTAATGCAATTATCTAATCAACCAATCACATGGCAGTTGCTTCAATGCATTTAGGGGTGTGGTCCTGGTCAAGACAATCTCCTGAACTCCAAACTGAATGTCAGAATGGGAAAGAAAGGTGATTTAAGCAATTTTGGGCGTGGCATGGTTGTTGGTGCCAGACGGGCCGGTCTGAGTATTTTACAAGCTGCTCAGTTACTGGGATTTTCACACACAACCATTTCTAGGGTTTACAAAGAATGGTGTGAAAAGGGAAAAACATCCAGTATGCGGCAGTCCTGTGGGCGAAAATGCCTTGTCGATGCTAGAGGTCAGCGGAGAATGGGCCGACTGGTTAAAGCAACTTTGACTGAAATAACCAAGCGTTACAACCGAGGTATGCAGCAAAGCATTTGTGAAGCCACAACATGCACAACCTTGAGGCGGATGGGCTACAACAGCAGAAGACCCCACTGGGTACCACTCATCTCCACTACAAATAGGAAAAAGAGGCTACAATTTGCACGAGCTCACCAAAATTGGACAGTTGAAGACTGGAAAAATGTTACCTGGTCTGATGAGTCTCGATTTCTGTTGAGACATTCAAATGGTAGAGTCAGAATTTGGCGTAAACAGAATGAGAACACGGATCCATCATGCCTTGTTACCACTGTGCAGGCTGCTGGTCATGGTGTAATGGTGTGGGGGATCTTTTCTTGGCACACTTTAGGCACCTTAGTGCCAATTGGGCATCGTGTAAATGCCACGGCCTACCTGAGCATTGTTTCTGACCATGTCCATCCCTTTATGACCACCATGTACCCATCCTCTGATGGCTACTTCCAGCAGGATAATGCACCATGTCACAACGCTCGAATCATTTCAAATTGGTTTCTTGAACATGACAATGAGTTCACTGTACTAAAATGGTACATTTTCAGTCACCAGATCACCAGATCTCAACCCAATAGAGCATCTTTGGGATGTGCTGGAACGGGAGCTTCATGCCCTGGATGTGCAGCCCACAAATCTCCATCAACTGCAAGATCCATCCTGTCGATATGGGCCAACGTTTCTAAAGAATGCTTTCAGCACCTTGTTGAATCAATGCCACATAGAATTAAGGCAGTTCTGAAGGCGAAAGGGGGGTCAAACACCGTATTAGTATGGTGTCCCTAATAATCCTTTAGGTGAGTGTATGTATAAGGCAGTTTTATTGAAACTCAAAGCTTCTAAATGAAAATCAGTGGAAGTGTGTGTGTGTGCGCGCCTGGATAACATGTTGTGCAGTGGCAGCTGGTGCAAAACATGTTTTTGTGGCGCAAACAAAATGAAAATTACAGGCGAGTATTAAATGAAAATGTAATAAATTTAATACCCGCCTGTAGCCATTTATCAGGTGATTGCGCATCATTACTACTAGTATGAAATAAAGTCCTGACTCACATCGCATCCAGTCAGCAGCTCCGCTTGCCATAAGACGTGCTGGAAGACTGGTTGAGAACGGTCCAATCACATGAGCCCAAATATTTAAAAACAATATTGATTCGCTAAGAACAAAAGTGGGAGGGTTCGGGGCGCACAGAGCTGCGCCACAAGGATGATTTGAAAAGATCCAATCAGAGCTCAGCCTCAAGTCACATGCTTTTAAGAAATGCACTCGTTTGTCCGACGCCCCGCGTAAACGAAAACAAATGAACGTAATACAGTTTAATTTTTTTCATTGCAAATAAATTATATCAAGAAATACATCGGAATATTGTGACTAAATTACTGTATTAAATTATTAAAATAAATAATTATTATGTTAAATAATGACATGTTAAAGTAGCATTCTTCTCTGCCTAACTTTAAGGGGGGCGGCGCCCCTGCGCCCCGTATTGACCGGCCGCCACTGCTGTTGTGTACCGTGACGCTGTGATGACGTTGTAAAGGATCATATGATCAGCTGGAGTAAACACACAACAGTACTGTATCTGTGTAAACGTTCATGTCGAAGTGCACAGTAGAACCGAAGTGGTGACTGTAATCAGCCTCAATTATACTTAATTATATTATAATATCAAGCTTCAAGTCCTGCTTCTGGAAGCACAAAGCCCATGCAAACTGACCAGCTACGTACAGTATGATCAGCTGACAAACATGTACCTACCTACCCTCCCATACACACACACACACACACACACGTTCGCATAGAGAGCATACCAAGGGCATGAAATTTAAATGGAGTGTAATGGCGTGTACTAGACCCCAGTAACAGCCCATTAGCCACACAAAGTAAGTTAATCCAATCCAATTTTTCAGGTTTTCTAGCCTTACTGATACACACACATGTGTACTCATACCCCAAACACCACTTCACGACACGTGGAAAAGGTTTACATTACACTATATTAAAGAGTGTATATTTAAAAAAATTTTTTTTTTTTAAATGCTGGTCTTTCAACTCAGTGGAGAGCTGCAACACTCACGTATATATCTGTAAATAGGAACAATTACAGTAATGAAAGCAGAATTGCTTATTCATTACAGGAGCTCATCTAGGCTATGTAGTGCATCCATTAGGGAATGGGAGGCTTCATAAAACACAAGCGCACACCACTGCTGTGTAATTATACAGTACATCGTGTTATGACTCTTGGACACTGTGGAGGTTGTCATTCCAGCCACTGCCACCAGAGACACTTCTGGGATCTATTAAACAGCATTTACTAAAATTTACATGGTCGTCTGATATATATATATATATATATATATATATATATATATATATATATATATATATATATATATATTCTAAAGCTTTCAGCATCATTTAGCCTTAATTCACCAGACAGGACTGTCCCCAAGTGCTAATTCTGCTTTTTAAACCAGCACAAACCAGTGATGTATTATATCCTCTATACTATATCTGAGGAAATCCAGGGCTGCACACAATACTGCAATTTTTCATCTAAATGGTCAGCAACAGTAAAGCATTCATTCTATTGTCAGCAGATTGCAAGCTCAAATCCCCAAAATATCATCACCATCTGTGGCTAAAAGTCTCTTTCTATACTCATAGGTATTATTCTTTTGAAGGGATCTAGCTGGTGGGTTGAAACCCACTAATTTATTCATTTATTTATTAATTTTTCATACAACTCACCCTGCATGGGGTTGTGGAGGATGTTGAGCTTATCCCAGGGAGCTCAAGGCACATGGTAGCGGACACTATAGACGGGATCCTAACCTACCACAAGGCACGGATGCAAATACTTTCACACACCCAATCCTCCAATATAGGCAATTTGGAAACATGAACCAGTCCACACCACATGGTGGTAGAAACCCATAATCCACTAGGAGAATATGCAAACTCCAAACACATATATACAGTACATATCAGAGGTGGGATTCGAACCCCCAAGCCAGAGAGATCGTGAGACAACAGTGACCCCTGGGTTTGGAATTTTCCCGGCGGTTCGAGCCCCAGTTCCGCCAGGTTGCCGTTGTTGGGGCCTTGAGCAAGGCCCTTAACCCTGTCTGTTCCAGGGGCGCCGTAAAATGGCTGCACTCTGACCCCTGACTACTAACAAGAAGCTGGGATATGCGAAGAATAAAGTAATGTCTGTGTGAAGAATAAAGGCTGACTTAACTTAACTTAATTGTAAAGTAAAGTAAAAGTAAAGTAAAGCCTTTATTTTTGTCACATATACATTACAGCACAGTGAAATTCCTTCTTCGCATATCCCGGCGTAACTGGGGTCAGAGCGCAGGGTCAGCCATGGTACAGCGCCCCTGGAGCAGTTATGGTTAAGGGCCTTGCTCAAGGGCCCAACAATGGCAACCTGGATGAGCTGGGAACCGAACCGCCGATGTTCCGATCAGTAACTCAGTGCCTTAGCCCACTGAGCCACCACTGCCCTTGCAATTGGAATTGTCGTTTACTAAATTGTGAGGAAATTGTAAATATTAGTGCGTCTTACACATGCTAGCCCTGGCCCAGGTGAATTCAGTCACTGAAACTGCAACATACCTGGAAAGTGTGAACTGGAAACTCGGGAATTATGTCTTCTTTGACTTTTTTGCATTCAAGCTATGCCTTCTTTGTCACTAGCTAAATGGTAATGTGAACTATTATAACTCGGTTAGCAAAGGCCACTAAAGATATCCACCAATCAACGACAACAGAAACATTAACACATTAACATTGATTATCAACTCTACACCAACAAACTGGTGACGTGGGGACCCAAGGCTTACCCAGACCCCCGGTCCGATCCCACAGAAAAGTCGGTCAGCACAAACCGTTGTAAAAAAGTCAATGCTGAACATCATAGATCCCAATCTGATAAACCGGACAAACACTCCGCAGCCCTCAGTACCCAAAAGACCCGGTGTCAACATCCTGGTGCTAGACACCCAGACGTGTTGAGGAGTCATGCCCAGAAGGTCCAAAGCTGCCCAGGCAACACAAGGGGAACCCACACAATACTGGGCATAATGTTTTGTTTTGTAATGTTATTACTGATCAGTGTATAATTGCCACCTCAGACAGTGAACTGTATAGTCAATGTATCAATCAAATATACAGTATACACTATAATATCTGTATGCTGACTGAACTAAAGCAGAGACGAAGAGCGTTAATTTGCTTACTATTAATAATGACATGTGCAGCTGTTGTGATATCACTTCCTGAACCTGGAGTTGAAGAGACCGAGCCAAATTCCCAAATAGCGACTTTTTTGTTTTGTTTTTTTTTCCTATGCGTAATGACCTTTAGTCAAATGCAGCATGACTGCGCACACTAAACTGTAGAAGCATATATAATCCCACTATCCGAAAGATTACGCCTTTTAACCACTCTAGTAATTCCTCCGTTTAGATAGAGACAATGAAAGTCAAGTAAATCGACTTCCTGGTAATTTTAGATTCAAGGAAGACTTTTTATCTGATAAAATATTTACATTAACAGCATTTAACAGACACTCTTATCCTTTGCCACTTACTGTACATAAGACATTGGCAGTGGATCCTTTGGGTGCCGTGGGTCACAGGGTGGGGCCTCCGAGGATCGGGCGTATTTGTCCAATCCATCCTATGGGCGCTCAGTCAAATTGGGACCTGGAGAGTTTTGCCCGCTTTGCCCGCTGAGTCTTTCTATCATGGTCAACATTGACGTTTTTCAGAGAGTCCTTCTCCGTCGGCTTTTGTCTGGGATTTGATCTGGCCATTGGTGAGCCTTGGGTGCCCATGAGCCAGTCACCAGTTTCCTGGTGTATAGTTGGCGATCAGTGTTGTTCAGGTCACCTGCGTGTGGTGCTGATGTTATGGCTGATGGGTGTAAATGCCATTCTTGCAAATGAGGCAATTCTGCCATTGATTACAGAATCTTTTCACAGATGTACTTATCCCCTATCCTTTTTGCACCACTCTTGTTTTTCCCAATGCTCCACCACTTTGTGTGAATGATAAAGAACACACGCGTTTCTCTTCTTCTTCTATAAGATCTAACCGAGCCCAAACAGCAGGTAGATCGGTTGTGCGGTCAAAACGCTATTATTCACGCCAGGCAGCGTTTCAGTCTCACTCGTTTGAGACATGACATCGACTCGCAGCTGTTAGCAACGAAACAGCAGGCGTATTTGATTCAATAATTCTATTACTGTCATGAATTATTCTACTGCCATAACTGTTATTACCAGAGCTCTTTGTGTCGGCTGTGTTTACACCCACCGCTAATGTGTACTGCTTAGCAGATTTGAGTAATGCTACAGACATAAGGCCTTGAGAAATAATAGGAACAGTTTGAGCAGTCAAGCGAGCGAGAGAGAACGAGACAGAGGAGGGGGCGGGGGGAGGGGGGGGGGGAGGGGGTAGGGAAAGAGATTAGTGTGGTGTTTTGACCGTGGAAGGATAATGGTTTCCAGAGCTCCCGAAGGAATAATTGTCCGCAAATATGTCCACAAGACTCGGGACCTGAGGGAGCGCACCACGTTATTATTTGTGCCAAGTAAAACTTCAAGGATCTCCAGCTTTCCTGTGTGTTTGTTTGCTCGTGCCTGTGTAATATAATTATATCATATAGATAACACTCTGCACCCGCTCTATGTATTCAGACCTCAGTTTAACAACCGCTGGCTTCAGTAATTTGCGCCAGAGAACGACGACAACAAGGTTTGCTGGATCAAGTGCTATTTTACAGTATAAGCTGCCAAATAATGAGGGTGAAAAACAGTAGAAAATCAAGCCGAGTACATGCATAATTAGACTTTATTTTGGTGCGCTTTTTCCACTTAAGACACCAAATTCTGACTTGCAGCCCTCTGCATGTTATTTTTGTGTGTAAAACATCTGTTTATAAAGGGCAAGGCTGCTAACTTGCTAATTGTTTGCTGAATTGACAGTGAGTAGTGAGTACTGGAGATTAAGCACTTTCAAACGGCAGATGGGCTTTTATCAGTCGTCTGCAATTTTAAGGAAAACAGATTCTATTTCCCATTATGCATAAATAAATAAATAAAAAATTGGCTCATTCAAAAGAATTCTTTTGAGGAGGGATGATTTAATGCCAGTTTGTACAAGTTAAAAGCACATAAAAGTACACGTCTCATATGAGGTAGACTCATCAGAATTTTTACAAATATGCTATATGACCAAAGGTATACGGACAACCGACAATCACACATAGCAGGTGTGTTCCTTTTCCAAGCTATGGTAGAAAATGTCTTCGCACACACTAAGCATTAGAGCTAGAAGATGTCGATGTTGAAAAGGTCGACTCAACACCTTCGGGATAATCTCGGACATCGCATAACCCCAGGTACCCTCGTCTGGCATTAGTTTCCGATGTTACGATGTAACGCTCTTGTGACTGCATGAACATAAATTTTCCCACAGCTGTCCTCTGGAATCTGACGAAAACCTTTCCTGGAGGAGTGGAGATTATTATAACAGCCAATGGGGACTGTAAATCTCAGTGTAGTATGGCAACAGCACCGCTTTTCAGACCGTAAAGGCTTTCAGGGAGTGGTGAAAAAAGCCAGACGGAGTCATTGGTATTCAGCTACACACCATGGAGGTCATTTAGAAAAAAAAATACATATATATATATATATAAATAAATAATGCTGTCTGCAAAGGGTGAGACGCATTATCAAAGAAAACTCGCTCTCTCCTAATCATGGACTATTCACCCTTCTCCCATCGGGCAGGTGCCTCGGTATCCATACCAACAGACTGGAAACTAGCTATTTCCCTGTGCCTGTTACCATCCTGAGCAGCATATGTTAAAACTACAGTACACTGCAGCACTCTTCCACTTTATAATGCACGGCTTTATCCACTATGCAGCATCCAAAATCTATAATAGTCATTGCACTACTATATATAATAGCCAAATAATATTGCCACAGCACTACTGGATATCTCAGCTGTATTTATTTTGTACATACTGTACTATTAACACATCATACAGTCTTGTGCAAAAGTTTAGGCACCCCCTTGATAAATATTTTCAGCAAACATTGATGCATAGTTACTTTTTATGTCATAAATTGAACAAAAATTTTTAAAAAATAAAAACCATGATTATGGCCCTGTGCAAAAGTTTGGGCACGCTACATAAACTTTTGTGCCTAAACCTTTGGCATATTACTGTTTGTAAATTCTTTGTAATGTTACCTTCTGGACATGTCTTCATCAATGCATAGATGTACTGTATACAATTTATAGTAACAGTTGGAAGGTTAAAGCTGAAAATAAGCTAATCAGCTTTTTATATATATATATATATATATATATATATATATATATAATCAGTGATAATATTATTTCAGGTTGAAGCCCACGTTTATGTCCGTCTGTCTTTCTGTATGGCAGAATTCTCTGCCTAACTTATGATTACAAAGAAATTGAATTTTCCAAGGTTGAGTATCTTGTGCCTTGTTGTCGAGTACTAATGATAATATATACAGTATACACAGTAAGGTTGCATTTAATCTATTCTAATCTAACATTAACACGAAATGGTATGTTTAACTGTTACCATGGTTGAGATCGTCAGGTGTCTGGAAACATTTAGATATATAGTATAATATGTTGTCAGGTCATATGGTTTATATATGTATTACCATTTACTTACTATTATTGCTAAATACCTAATAAAATGTACAGAATTGTACTGTAAATCTTTCTGAAACGAACTGCTCACTCTCAGATCCTAATTAGAAGATCCTAAATGAGTGCTTTATTAAAAGGCATTCGCACATGGAGGGCGCCTAATTAGTGCCAAATAGGCTGACCTTTTCCAATTAGATTAACTCTAAATGGAACAATGTCCATCCTAAGCAATTTTTTTTTTTTTAAAAGACATGCTAGTTGGGTACTTGCAGGACAACTCTAACGCAAGGCTGAGATACAGTACCTGCTGCAGCTCACATCTCTCGGAGCAGTGCTGAACAACACAGAGAATAAACAACAATGCACTACCTAGCCTGCATCCTGTAAATAATTCCAGGTGAAATTTGTCGAGGAAGGAGAGAATCCCTACACTCATTCCCTTTACACCTAAAGACCAGGGAACGGGATATGTTTCAAAGCTCACTTCAAGACAGCCCTCATACTGTGCTGCTTATCTTTGCTGTTTGTGTACTACATATGAGAGCATACATTGCCCTAAGAAGACACCACGGACATGAGCTCAAGAGGCTCAAGTATGGTAAGGCCTATGATTAAGCCATCAAAGGCCCCTTAAAGGCTGCTGAGAAGAGCACACAGTGGCTCTCCATCCTGAGTCCCAGACATGAAAATGAGTAAAGCTGTAATGGCAGGTCTTACTGCTGAACTCCTGGAAACATAGTGGGCTCATAAAAAGGTTAGATTTTCCATGAGTTTCATCTCTCAGGTTAAGCCACGCGTTCGGCCGGAACGATGACGGATTTGATCTAAGATGGATCAGAGGGTTTTAAACAAACTTGGGAAGTCTATGTCAGCTCTAATGCACACATCATTAAAGCAAATCCTTTACCATTCGAAACGCTAAGAAACTCTGAACACTCGTGCAAAGTTTTCCAAGATTTTGCTGATCACTCTTTTCATTCACCATTGCTGATATTATGTATTGTATAGTATTTATTTGTTTGTTTATTTATTTAAATTAATTACATTTAGTCAAAGGAATGGCCAGCAGAAGCATTGGAATACAGCTGTCAGACTTTTGGATGACAACGTACAAAATCTTTATTTAGGCGTTCTTTGATTTATCAAATGTATCTGATACATTTTAAATAAAATCACTGAAGCAAAAATGTTTCAATATATTGTAGGGTGTCCAAAAACATTTATACTGTAGAATATTGCATTCAAAAGATGATCAATTTTGATTTATTCCCCCCTTAATTAAGTCCTCAAAAATCCCTATCCACTCGAGCTTTCACTGCTATCGTATGTCAGTTGCCAGCAATCTGAAGACGAACTCACACGTGTGAAGGTATCACATCCTTCCAACCTGTCCTAAGCACACCTGAAGGAAATGTTACCTGATCTCATTAATATACATGAGCTCACAGGCACCTATGATGGGTTAGTGTTAATCTAATTAAACAGACTTTTATGGTAATGTTTCTGTCCTTTATCTTTGTTTCATCATACCTAATCCACGATCTTCATGGCGTAATGAGAGCTTTTTAAATAAAAGGCAATGCGACTTTAGTTTAATTGCCTTAACAGAAAGGAAATAATGCACTGAAATTAGCATCCGTCTTATACCTCTTGAATTGCTTGAAAATGATCACTGAAAGTCTTTGAGTATAATTGAGTAAACATCCAATATATACAGTAATAATGCAGAATAGGAATAAGAAATCAAATTTTGCATAAGAAATTTGACTATCGTACAGTAGAACCTTGGATTACGAGCATAATTCGTTCCGGCTCGTATTCCAAAAACACTCATAAACCGAATAGACTTTTCCCATAAGAAATAATGAAAACTCAAATTATTCGTTCTACAGACCAAAACAATAAATACATAAAAATAACTAATACAACATATAAAGTAAAAATAAAACAAATTAACCTGCACTTAACATTTAAAAAAAAGTAAAAATAAATCCAGACAGTTAAGTGTTTCCGTTTGTGCGCGCAGGCGCCGTGTATTTGTATGCATGTGTGTGTGTGTGTGTGTGTGTGTGTGTGTGTGTGTGTGTGTGTGTGTGTGTGTGTGTGTGTGGAATTAGCCCCTTGCCTCGTCTTAAACAGTAAAACACCTTCTCCCTCTCACACGTCGCTTTTTAAATTTCACAACTAACATACACAATGCAAACACTGTTTTTAACAGGAAAAAAAATCTCTCTAATGATACTCGCGTGAGCATACTAACGGAATCACTGCTGTAAAGTAAAAAATAAAAAATAACAAATGAACCAGCACCTTGCCTTAGAAAAGAATTGCAACAGAGCTGAGTTTTCTGTGTAAATAAAGCGCGTGTGCAGCCGGGGAGATCTGTGTCAGTGATCAGTGTCAAATTGCACGCGCACACCCAGAAGAGAGAGGGAGATGTTGATTATAAGAGACGAGCACTAAGACGCAGCAGGGGACTCTTATTTTGACACAGGGGACATAGCAGGGGAGACGATTACCCATTATTCCCGCAGCGCAAGAGAGGAAAAAATCATTGGCTCAGTTGCGATCACTTGCCGCTCGGTGTCAAAATAAGCGTTGCATGCGTGATACATGATACTCGGCGCTCATAAACTAATACTTGCTCGGTTTCCGATTAAAAATTTATTAAAAATCTTTGCTCGGTTTGCGGAACACTCGTAAACCACATTACTCGTAATCCGAGGTTCCACTGTATTTACATGGTTCATACCATAAGATATACCACACCACAGTAGTTCCCAACTCCAGTGAGGATGGAGGACCTCAGGATAGGGTTAGGCCTTTAATTTGCTGAGTAGTTGAATCAGGTGTGCTAGGAAATGAGAAAACATAAAAATATGCAGGGCAAGGGGTCCTCTAGGACAAGGGGGCTGAAAGTCACTGTTATAGAGCACCAGGGTAGGTTCATTACTATAGCAATTCAGGTAGTATCCTTGAAGTATGTACTGTACTTTGATGTATATCATGGTTGGTCCTGTGGAACTTCAGTCAATACCTTGCCAGTAACACAACACATTGTGAACACCATGGTACCCAATAAGTATCACCAACATTCAACAGGTATTTAATTTGGTATGTAACGAGCACAGACTACCAGTACAGGCAGCACCTAATTAGATACTTTTAGTGAGATACTTTTAGGGCCAATGTGGTTCCCATTAAATACAATCAGATTCACCAAAGTGTTGTGTACTAGCTTTTAGAGGGCACCATAGCATACATAAATATTACCATTATGGTACATAACTGTGTACAGTAGGACATATTTTTGACAGCATCCTGGTACATGTTTCATAGTATCATACTACAGTATGTACATTAGTACTGTATTACCATGTACATTACCCATGTACAACAGCGGCAAGCAAATACAGCGATATTGTCAAAAATAGCATGGCACAGGTACATTGGCCTACACCACGGGAAAAAAATGATGTGCACACGAACACACATCAAATCATACATTTTTTATATGCATAAAAACAACAAACTAATCTGCCGTGACTATAAATCCTCTTGTAAGGTCTACATATATTTTGATACCTTATTCTGTGTATAATGTAATTTTAAACCCTAGTCGTCAAATAACACAAGTCTGCTTAAACATCTTATGGTTTCAAATCACATTAATGTGCCTGTTTAGATATACCGGATATTTTTAATGCTTTACTCTATGCCTCACACGAGCCTGACTCCAACACAGCAACCCGAGAGCTCACTTAAATGGCACTCACGTCTAATATTTGATGAAAGTGCAGCGGCCTGGACTTTACAGAAAATCCCACATCCTCAGATAATGAAGTGTTGGATATCGAGAGCGAACCTTCATCCACGGCCTCGGTCTGAAGCCCAACGCGGCGCTCATATTACGACGGTTGATATTTAACTGGGGCCCGGATTAATCTTCACATGCCTGGGCTTATACGCATCAGTCTTCTTAATCATCATATATTTCTCTGATGGCGAGCCGGGAAGGAAACGTATCAGGAAAAGGGAGCTCTCGGCAAAGAGAACAGAATTCACAAGAGTAAATGTACTGTACGCATTGACACCTTCGACCTACGCTGTCGATCAACAGCCCTAAGAGACAGGTCTCAGACTATGATGTCATGTCTGGGTTGACAGCTTCAGTCACAAATATGGTCATGATATGCTTAAATGTTTTGGTCTACCTTAGCATTTTATAAAGGTTAAGGTGAGGGGTGAGGGCTCGAACAAAGAGCGGAACAGAGGTTTGCCATTTTCCTGTCTAATTTAGTTTAATTGTAGCTCCTTTTGCAGAATCTAATGCTAGGCTTAGTTTCATTCTTATAAAAAGAAGGCTGAGCTTGCAATTACATGATGGATTTAATTGAACCTGACAATGACGACGCCCATGTGTCGCCCTTACCTTCTCTCATGTTTCCGTTACACTCTCTCCCGGTCCCTAATCATTGACTACAATACAGTATGTCTCTATTTTCGTAATAAGACGAATCCCTGCACGACTGCTCCAGCTGCGCCGTGTGTAAGCTCACGCTCAAGTGTGCATGGATTGTGTATTGACAGTCTTCGATTGTCTGGCAAACAAAAGACCAACAATAATGATAATGATGGTAATAGCTTGCTCGGTTTAAGAGCCTGATTTAACTCGCTTGTTATTTGTTGAGGTTTCATGCTGTAATTGTTGATCAAATGATTCTGAAAAAGAGCCGGAGAGATATCATTATTATCCACAGTATGGTTGTCCATTCAATGCAAGTAAAAGTATATATTCAGATTTTGATCTGCACTCACTCTTTCATTCACTATGTATAAATGTATATTACTCGATTAACCTACTGTGCCTTAATTACACTAATCATTTAATCTGGTCCTTTTATTCCTTAAAAAATGTTCATTAAGCACACTCTGGTTCAAAAAAAGAAAAATGATGATGATGATGATGATGATGCCCGGCATGCCCTTTGTCTTGTGGTGGTACATTTTCGAGCTGCTGACACTTTGCTTAAAACGAAGTATAAATATCTACAGCGGTTCTTTTTATAAAGCAGATAAATTGGTTTAAAACCGGATTCATCATCAGCTGCTGGCCAAGCGCTGACCTGTGTCTGACAGTGATGAATTCAGTGGATCATATTTAACGTTGAAAGTGGCTAAATATGGCCCATATAAAATATCATTTAAAGGCATGAACACTTTGATGGGTGCGCTTAATGGAAAAATTGTTTAATCTGAAAAATGGTTCAGTTTAAAAACCGAGCCACTTTAAGCGAATATTGAAATGGGGTTTGTTGATTTGTCGATTCTAACATATGCACAGCACTAAATTGCACTAAATAAAGGCTTGTGATTAAAAACTGTGACAAAATATTAGCACATTGTCTGGCCAATGATTTTTCCCTGCAGCATTCCTGTCGATTTCTGTCACGCGAAACCTGCATGCAGAAACATTTGGACAGTTCATGAGATGTGAAATCTATAAAAGTATATAATAAATATACGAGGGCCGTTCAAGTCAAACCGGGACTTTAGTTGTGAATGAAGGCACAAAATTGATTGACATCAACCAACCAAAAGAACTAACAAGAAACATTCATCCACAAATGGCATCCAGTGAGTGAAACGCCTGATCTTTGAAAATCGACGAAAATATTTGTCACCAACTTGCAGAAGAGATGCGTCTGTCTGTTGAAACTGTACACACAATCATCCACCATCACCACTTGCACATTACAGGAACACTTATTGCCACGTCCCCATACAGTCCTGATCTTACTCCAAGTAATTTCCTGGGAATTCCTGGGAGGCCATTGTTTCAGATGTTGAACAGGCAGTCCGATCATGTCACAGACGTACTGGGAAAGCGTTCTACTTTGATGGTATACAAGCACTGGTGAAACACTGGGATAAATGCATTAGTGTAGCAGGTGATTATATAGAAAAAAATAACTGTGTCTGTTATTCTGCACAATCAAAAGGCTTAAAATCAGACACTTCTCATGGTTTTCGCTATTCAAATTCTCTAACATAAAGCAGACTTGAATGAATCGTACATTATTTCCACGGTTAGAACACAATATTATAGATAAAGTTTAACAGGCTTTTAAATTAATAAAGAAAGCTCATTACGGTATGACGCGGCTCACACCGGCTAAATCCGTCAGCGCCTGATGTAGCAACCCAATTCACCCGGTTGTGTTTTGACTGAAAGCATGACGAAGCCTTTAATGGAATATTAAACTCGGAACTGGCACTGTTAAATTCTTAAGACGGAATTACTTCAAATTAAATCCGCAACTTAAAGTGTTCGTTTTCCCTCCTCTCATTGATATCATTACATGGACTTTAGAACACTTCACTCAACAGCGGTGCATCAGAAAACTCAATAAGAGGAGATTACTGTAATCCACTCCAAATGGAAACACGGTGCCTCTAATCCCATAAAGTTATTCCCACCAACTCCATGTCACAGAAAGGGTGCTGTCATGAAGCGGGCTTATTAAGAAAACAGTGAACACCTCAGTTTTAAACAGTAGAAGAGACGAAGACAGTAAGAGAAAGCAACACTTTATAACCTGAGCGGGGAGGTTCCGGCTTGGATCGGACTAAAAAATATAATGAACAAGAAAAAAGTTAACAGCACATGCTGACCTGTGCACATGTCACGAATATCAATTTGTTTCCTTATTTAGACCCATGTAATGGTCTTATGAGTACTCAAAGATCACTACACAGTACGTATGTCAGTGCCGTCAAGATGATGTTGAGGAAGGAACTAAAAGTATATAAATATCTAATATACCTAATTTACACACACAAACAGCTTCAAGTGTACTGTATTTTCTGAAGCTTAGCAAGAATTAATTTTGTCCTATGTAGAGGATATAGTGTTATTTCCAGCGTAATTCATACATATTACACCCAAATCAATCTGATTTGATTGTTAGAAAGTTTGAGATAAAGATGATGAAGCTCAAGTAGCTTCATCCTTCTCTTTTTTTTCTTTTTTTTTTTTTTTTGTTATGTGGCTTCCTGTTATATCACACATCCTGAAAAATTCATCTTTACTGTATAAGCCCTACCATGGAAAACATGCATAGTTAAATGAACCTTATTCCTACAGCTAAAGAAAAGACGGTGATGACTAATTTGTGGACGGCGTGCGACATGCTATGAACCACCTACAGTCAATAAAAATTGTCCGGTAAAGGTTGCGAGCAATTTGTTTGGTTCCAGCTCTTCTGGGTTTCTTGCCAAGCTGTAATCTACATATTGAGAAACCAATTTCTAAGTATTGATTAGAAACAGCAGCCAGTGAAACCTCTGATGTGAAACAGTCAGATTATATATATATATATATATATATATATATATATATATATATATATATATATATATATATATAAAATGCTGTTTGAATGTTTTTATCTTATGAAAATGTTTTATATGTTAAAAGAAATAGTCATTCAGTTCAAACGGACCACATATTGCTGAAATAATACAGTATACGGACGTGAAGTAGGACATTCCTCTGAATCAGACGATTCTCCGAATACAAAAGTGCAATTACTAAATCATCTTTACAAATGCAAATAAACCTAGGTTTCCATAATCTGGATCACAATTTGGCACACATACGCAGCTACTATCATCTATTTACCGCAAAAGGAGTCAGTGGAAGGCAGAAAAAGGAAAACGCACTGCACACAATTCCCTATACGCGCATATTTCTGTAGCTCCACTGTCCTCAGTTCACTAGAGCATACCTAATCAGTATATGCAGTTTGCCAAGGTGTCCATGGATTAGCCGCACATTCCCCAGGCAGAGCTGTTAGTCTGCAGGATTTAAATGAACATTTATAGGCTGAGGGAGATGCTTAATTTCCACAGAGACATCTAGCCATACATTTAGGTAAGATTTTACCCAGCACCAGTGATAGAAGTTCATGACAGGGCTCTGTGCAAGCATTATACCTCCGAGCTCTCTAAATTAAATCTACTCGGGGCGAGCACTTACTGCCATTCTCTCAATATCGGCGCAGACGGTAAAACAACGGTCACAAGGCTAAGCTTCATTTCACAAATCCACCACAACAGGTTATAATCATCATAATCTCACCTTCGAAAATTTGAATCGGAATATTTTCGCATGCAACTGACGACATGCGAGTGCCGAGGTCAGCAGCCAGTGAGCACAGGCACCTGTCTTGCATGACACTTTCTATTCCGTTTTAACAGGAACAGAAACAAAAGCAACACTGCAACAGCTTAACCTTCCAATAACAATAATACAGCTGCCTGCTTTCTTCTCACGTACAAGATCAGCAACGTCCATTATAATGAACACAAAAAGGTCAAACAAAGTTGTTGACCTGCATGAATTCTCTCACATCTGACCCCGCAACTCCAGTAATCAATAAATCATTCCCAAATGATAAAAATGATATTTGCAGACAATGTAAGTTCCCTTTCAAAAGCTACACTCGATGCTGCGTGAAAACGCTATGGGAACATCTCTTTGTTGCCCGGTTGTGAAGCTTGTGCATGTCAAACCCGCCGAATACCTTCGGCTTATAACCTGTGCAGGCATGACGTCACCGAACAAGGTGCACCTGCAGGTTATAAATAGGAGTGAACCGGAAACATCCTCAGATCTTTTTGTCTTCAGGACCGCTTTGTGTTTGCGCGTGCATGCAAGCCGTAACAAAAGCAAAATAAAAAATAACAGCATTAACTCACCGATATGGCAGAGTTGCTTAAGAGATGCGTGCCTCCGTGTGATAGATCTCTTTCGGAGGGCGATCTTCACGAGTTTTGTCTCGAGTGCTTGGGGGAAGAACACGCTCGCCTCGGGCTTCAGGGAGAATGTGAGTACTGTTCCCCCTTTCTCTCGCGCTCTCTCCGGATCAGGAAGTTTTAGCTTCCACTTCGCAAGCGCGCTCCGGCGCTTCTTGTGAAGGAGCGGAAGAATCTTCCTCTCTCGCTTCCATGGAAGTAGCCTCCTCACAACGCTCCTCCAGTGCTCACAGAGCTTATGAGGATTTATTAGAGGTTATAACGCGTGCGGTCGAGCGATTGCATATCGACTGGCCGCAGCAGCGAGATTCCCCTAAGCGTTCGAGATTAGACGACAGGTTTCTGTCGGGTGGCCGGGGGGAGGAGCCTCAACGTCTCTCTCTCCCCTTCTTTGGTGACCTCCATGATGAATTAACCCTTTCATGGAGCAAGCCGTATTCATCGCGTGTTTTTGTGCCATCGACTTCGACTTATTCGAATATCGTTGATGCGAAAGCACGCGGTTATATGATGATGCCCCAGATAGAAGAGACGCTTGCGGGCTATCTCTCTCCTGGGACATCATCCTCCCTGAAAAAGCCTACCCTCCCCTCCAAGCCGTGCAGAGTGACATCTGCTTTGGTGGGCAAAGCTTTTCAGGCAGCAGGACAGGCTGGCGCTTCACTGCACACCATGGCGGTTTTGCAGGCTTACCAGGCTGACCTGCTGAAGGACCTGAGCACCGGCGGGGTTATTGATGACAAGGCGTTCGCAGAGCTGCGCCGAGCCACAGACCTGTCTCTCCGTGCAACCAAGCAGACGGCCCGTGCTGTGGGCCGTTCTATGGCTGCCATGGTATCCACGGAGAGGCATCTGTGGCTGAACCTCTCGGGCATCAAGGATAAGGATCGTGCTGTCCTCCTTGATGCCCCCGTCTCGCCTTCCGGCCTTTTCGGCGATGCTGTTAATTCCGTCGCCACTAGGTTTCGGGAGGCGAAGCTATATGAACAGGCTTTTGGGAGGTTCCTTCCCCGCCGTGCTCAAGAACCGGGACCGTCGGCCACCCGGCCCCGGCCAGGTCTGGCCCCTATAAGGCGTGAGGTCCAGAAGGAGAGCGTGACCAGCCGCACACCCCCTCGTAAAGACTGGGGTGGGGCTCGCCGCCCTTCCCAGAAATCTGCCTCAAAAAGACCAGATCTGAGGAGCTTCCTCTCTTCGAAGAAGAGGCCCTGAGGTTCGTGCGCCTGGGGCTGTGGGGGTGCCCCCCCCCAGGGAGGGGCGCCTGGATCTTCATCACAAAGCAGGGCCTCCTCCCTGGCACTCCCTGGAGGCCGGTGTTCAATCCCCGCCACCACTGGTGTTTCGGGGAGCGCCGGTCTCCAACGAAGAGTTGGGTGTTTGGGTATCTCCTGCCATACTTCAGGATACCCAACACCTAACACCCCCCCATCCAGCCGAAGTGTCAAAGATCGTGCCCCTTTCGGAGAAGCTGGCAGCGTGGAAACTACTGCCAGGCATATCTCCTTGGGTAGGAAAGACTGTAGGCACAGGCTACAGGATTCAGTTTGCACATCGTCCTCCGCATGGTCTCCACTTCCGTGAAACCGGACCGAGCACATCTGCTGGCCCAGGAGTTAAAGACTCTGCTGGGCAAAGGGGCCATAGAACATGTTCCCCTTCCAGACAGAGAGTCAGGCTACTACAGTCGGTACTTTTTGGTGCCCAAGAGAGGGGGGGGGGTTGCGTCCGATCTTGGATCTTCGCGGCTTGAACCGCTATCTCAGGAAATCCAGATTCAAAATGTTGACTGTCAAAATGATTGTTTCTCAAATTCAACTAGAGGATTGGTTTGTGACAATCGATCTCAAGGACGCATATTTCCATATAGAAATATTGCCACAGCACAGGAAGTTCCTGAGGTTCGCCTTTGGGGGCGAGGCTTACCAGTTTCGGGTCCTTCCATTTGGCCTAGCTCTGTCACCCCGCACATATACAAAATGCATGGATGCGACTCTGGCTCCTTTACGACTCCAGGGCATCCGTATTTTGAATTACATAGACGACTGGCTGATTCTGGCCCGGTCTCAGGAGCTAGCGCTTCGACATCGGGATGTCGTCCTAGCCCATCTTCATTCTTTAGGATTGAGACTCAACGCCACGAAAAGCGTTCTCCTTCCTGTTCAGAGGACAACATATTTGGGTGTCACATGGGATTCGGTCACGATGCGGGCACAGTTGTCTCCTGCTCGTGTCGAATCCATTCTCAACACCCTGAAGGAAATCAAGCTAGGCCAGAAGGTCACTGTTCATCACTTTCAGAAATCTTTAGGCCTCATGGCGGCTGCGTCCACGGTGATACCTTTGGGCCTTCTGCACATGAGAGCGTTTCAGCTGTGGCTAAGAGCCAGGGGGTTTCATTCAAGGGCCAACCCCCAGAGGCTAATAAGGGTTACGCGCCTGGGGCTTCGCACCCTTTCTATGTGGTTCAGACCCCGGTTTCTGACTTTGGGTCCCACTCTAGGTCCGTCTTGTCGTCGCAAGATGCTAACGACAGACGCTTCCCTCATGGGCTGGGGTGCGGTCTTGGATGGCCGTCCAGCACAAGGGAGCTGGAGAGGTCATCTTCTCGCGTGGCACATCAATTGTCTCGAAATGATGGCTCTGTTTCTGGCCCTGAAACACTTCCTCCAGCAGTTGAGAGGCTACCATGTCCTAGTGCGGGTGGATAGCACTGCGGTAGTCTCGTACATAAATCACCAGGGTGGACTGCGCTCGCGCCGCTTGAACAAGCTAGCGCACCAGGTTCTGCTTTGGGCACAGGACAAGTTCCTGTCCCTCAGGGCGATTTACATTCCAGGGCACATGAATGTAGGAGCAGACTTGCTATCCAGACAAGCTGTAGAACAGGGGGAATGGAAGCTCCACCCCGAAATAGTCAGTCAAATCTGGGAAAGATTTTACGTAGCAGAGGTGGACCTCTTTGCCTCACAAGAGACAGCACAATGCCCCCTTTACTACTCTCTGACTCCTCCAGCTCCCCTGGGTCTGGACGCAATGGCCCACACGTGGCCCAGGTTATGCCTTTATGCGTTTCCGCCTATAGTTCTGCTCCTGGGAGTCCTGGCGAGGGTCCGTCAACAAGGGTTGCGCCTCTTATTGATAGCGCCCCATTGGCCGACCAGAGTGTGGTTCTCGGATCTAATATCTCTCCTCGACGGCTCACCCTGGGTGATTCCAGTGAGGAGGGATCTTCTGTCTCAGGCGCAGGGGACAATACTTCATCCCCGGCCCGAGCTCTGGAACCTTCACGTTTGGCCCCTGAACGGGACCAACTGAGACAGGCTGGGCTTTCAGCCAGCGTAATTGAAACCATTTTAAGTGCCAGGGCTCCCTCCACTAGGAGAACTTATGCCCTCAAATGGAGTGTGTTTGAAAATTGGTGCATGACAAGACACATAGACCCAGTTCACTGCCAGATTGTTTCAGTGCTGGAGTTTCTGCAAGAAAAGTTGTCCTCGGGCTTATGCCCTAGTACGCTCAGAACGTATGTAGCCGCTATTTCGGCCTGTCACGCTCTGAACGACGGGGTTTCTGTGGGCAAGCACCATTTAGTTGCCCGTTTTATTCGTGGAGCTAAACGGTTGAAGCCGCCCACTAGAGCGACGGTCCCTTCGTGGGACTTAACTATCGTACTCGAAGGCCTGGCCGACACCCCGTTCGAACCACTAGAGTCAGCGCCTGTCAAGCTTCTGTCTCTTAAGATGGTTTTTCTGATGGCTATTACTTCTTTGAAGAGGATTGGGGATCTGCAGGCTCTGTCAGTCTCCCCATCCTGCCTAGACTTTGCCCCTGGGCAAGTCAAAGCTATTCTGCATCCTCACCCGAACTATCTTCCCAAGGTTCCATTCTCAACCATGCACCCAGTTGTTCTCGAAGCCTTCTGTCCTCCGCCTTTCACAGCTCCGGAGCAGGAAAGACTTCACTTACTGTGTCCAGTACGTGCTCTTCGGATCTACGTCCACCGCACTAGCCAGTGGCGTAAATCAGAGCAACTCTTTATTTGCCATGGGGGTCGCAACCGGGGGGCGGCTGCCACTAGACAGACTCTGTCACACTGGGTGAGAGATGCCATTGCCCTAGCCTATGAGGCGCGTGGTCACACTTCGCCTCTGGAAATCAGGGCTCATTCAACCAGGGGGATTGCCTCATCGATTGCCTTGGCAAGAGGCCTACCCCTGCAGCAGGTGTGTGATGCGGCGGGCTGGTCCTCTCCACACACGTTTGTTAGATTTTATAGTCTGGATGTCAATGCTACTCCAGGTTCGCGGATCCTTGAGTCAGCATCCCAGAGCTAGGTCTGAGACCTCCTCGGCTTGTGCGCACACGCTACACAACCTGGGGGTCCAGACACTTGCAGTGCGGCGGCGTTGGTATTCTCGTTCCCATAGCGTTTTCACGCAGCATCGAGTGTAGCTTTTGAAAGGGAACGTCTCGGGTTACTTGGCTGTAACCCTGTTCCCTGATAAAGCGGGAACGAGCTGCTGCGCTCCGATGCCGCACTGCTGGCGTGCCTGGACGTCCTTCAGACAAAATTGACCTGAGGATGTTTCCGGTTCACTCCTATTTATAACCTGCAGGTGCACCTTGTTCGATGACGTCATGCCTGCACAGGTTATAAGCCGAAGGTATTCGGCGGGTTTGACATGCACAAGCTTCACAACCGGGCAACAAAGAGATGTTCCCATAGCGTTTTCACGCAGCATCTCGTTCCCGCTTTATCAGGGAACAGGGTTACAGCCAAGTAACCCGAGACGATTTTTCACATGGCATGGCTATTTTTTTTTTCATGCAGATTTCAACACAATCAACTTAAATCAATCAAACCTGTGCACATCTCATTACTCACTCATTCAATGGCCACTATTCAGCTAACTTTTATTTAAAAAACTGTAAAGCTAAAAAAAAAAAATGCTTGACACATCACTTAATTTAGATGTAACACAAATAGACTTGATAATAAGTAGAGTTATAGCCCAGTGCTACGGAATTCTGGATTGGGATTGGTTACACAATTTTACTCCGTTAAAATTAATTCTCTGTTAAACTATTCAAAGGGCAGCAACTCAAACCATTTAGGAGTTTAGATATGGTCAAGACCATCTATTGAAGTTTAACCCAAGCATAAGAATGAAGAAGAAAGGTTATATAAGTGCCATTAAATGAGGCATGTTTGGTGGTCTGCGATCCTGCCTTGCATCAACAGTTCTGCCTGCTGCTGGTGATGGAGATATATTCTTGGGAGATATTTCCTTGGCACAATTTGGGTTTATTAGTACCATTTTAACATCCCTTAAATGCCATATCCTACCTGAGCATTGTTGCTATGACCCTCCCACGGGACGTGACCCTCCTATGCCATGTGACAAACCTACTATCATTTCAAACACATCAAGGATGTGCGGTCAACAAATCTGCCACAACTGCGTGCTGCTACAGTATGCCGGTAAAATGGACCTCAAAGAAATGTTAAATCTATGCCAATCTATGAATTAAGGCAGTTTTGAAACAAAAGAAGGGGAAAAAAAGGTCCAACCCGGTACTAACAAGGTGAACCTAATGACATAGACAGAGACTGTATATTGTCTATATACGACTGTGTTTGTGTTACTTAATTTATCTACATTAATTCCATACATTAAAGCTATAATAAAGTTCGCCCATATAATCTTTATATAGGTTTTGTCAAACCTATATGAGAATGAGAGCGATATAAGGACAGTTAATTGTGGCTATAACATAAAAGATAACAGCAAATTACTTGTCTCTCAGATGCTCCACAGCATAAAATCTAACTAACGTTTAAAATTTGTGGCACGCTGTCTATATAAATAAGAGAAGGTGTTAGTCTGTACTTTTGTCAGAACTCACTCTTTCAATGATATCTTTATGTTCCATACATTGGAGGACCCGAGAGCAGTCTCAGGTTTCTATCTGTATGTCTGTCTGTATGTCTGTATGTCTGCCCAGCCAGATTTTGTCACAGCATCAGGCAAAACTATCTGGAAAGAGTTTAATGATACTTTGTCCATCCTTCAGGTATTTGCCTGAAGTTAAACCTGCATCATAAATTAAATAAAAAATGTTGAATAGAAGTGAAGTAATGAGCAGTTATGTGCCAGATTATAAACCTCAAGTTTTCACAACATACTGCACATGCGTCAAACTGTGGGTGCGTCTTAAATTGACTGCTGGACAAAATTTTATGAATCTTTTGCAGCACTTAGATACATCTGCTTGAAATTTAACTTGCACCATAAGTGATGTCAAAATACGATTTAGATTTTTAAAAACGATGTTACAAACAGTTATGTGCCGGACTTAATAATCTCATCATCATCTCATCATCTATACCGCTTAATCCTGTATTCAGGATCACGGGGGCCTGGAGCCTATCCCAGGAGACTTAGGCAGGGTACACCCTGGACAGGGTGCCAATCCATTGCAGGGCACACAGACATACACACACTCACACACTCATTCACACACTAAGGGCAATTTGGGAACGCCAATTAGCCTAACCTACATGTCTTTGGACCGTGGGAGGAAACCGGAGTACCCGGAGGAAACCCACCAAGCACGGGGAGAACATGCAAACTCCATGCACACAGAGGCGGGAATCGAGCCTGGCCGGGGATCGAACCCGGACCCTGGTGGTGCAAGGCGACAGTGCTGACCACTACACCACCGTGCCGCCTGGATTGAATAATCTACTTTAAAATAAGCTACTAATGCGCTTCTTGTTCAATCTAAACAAACCCCTGCACCAATAGGTATTAATTAGAAAAGCTAAACTGAATATTTTTACTGGGATTAGATCATATTTTCACTGCAGAAATAACAGAGCTAATGTGGTTTTAATGCACTGGAGTCATTTTAAAACAAAACTTTATCTTTATCCAATCTACTTTTTCAGTTTCTCTTCTGTGATTCAATCTCCAATTACAGTACCAAACAGGGAGTGTATTTGGCTGACAACAAAAGAAGTACAACTTACAGCATAAACAAGGCGTAAAACAGTCAACCTTTTTTCTTTCTTACATTCTTTGTATTAATAAGTCAGGCAGAGTTTGCTGCTGTACAGAAAACTCATGTAGTATAAGAGACATGTAGACGGTATTCAACCTAAAATAATAATAATATCACTGATTACATTAAAGCCGATCAGCTTATTTTTAGCTTTAAGCTTTCAGCTCTTTCTACAAACTCTCTAACTGTTAATGACAGGTACTTATGCTAGTTCATTAGTAAATGAAAGCACACTTGAAAATGAAAGTACATCCTGCTTGCCTAACTTGTTTTAATCATGATGAGCATGCCTAAATAGGACATACAGAAGACTTATAAATATTCGGTACAAAAAAATGCATTCTTCACAGAACCATACAACAGAAACTGCACTTTTTTTTTTTTTATCAAAAGTCAAAAATATGCTCTGATACTCAGCTCCATATGGCATAGACATACGTTTCAGTGCTTATTTATTCCTAACCAGTCATGGAGTTATGCGAATACTCAAAAGTGTCTCAAACACAAACACCTGCACATGTCAGGTCTCAATGTCCTCAGCTATGGAATATCATCTTCACCGGGGAGCTGAGTTTTAGCAGGGCAGTGCTAATGTGGCTGCTACATTCCATCATGGCTGAAACATTACTGCTGGTCTGAGGGATAGTGCTGCCAATATACACACTACACACACACACACACACGCTTTTAGAACAAGGTCAAGTTAGTCCAACTGCGAGTCCATTAGCATGGTAAACACTGCTGTTCACAAGCAATATCTTGCTGTATTTCTGGCTATTGATTTCTGTGTCAGGAGTGTAATGTTCTTTTTTTTTTTTTTTCCCCAGAACAATTTGGTTCCACAGAAAGCAAGATATAATTTAGAGACACTTTAGCAGTACTGCACAGTTTGTGCTAAGGGAGTTAGCATTGCATAAACAAAACCCAGCATATCATGTTTTTTTCCCCTCCTTCCTTCACAGCTATTAATATCTTTGCTGGCATTTAGTGCTGCTACGATCCATCGAAAACTCCCACATTTACCCCTGACATTTAACCCAATGTCATTTGATCAAATTAGCAAAACGAATACCAAACCAGCTGACAGTTACAAGTGTGTAAGGTGATTAGCTGCCCTGGAAGCTCTCAGGTTGTGTATGTAGTACTTATATCCATTTCTTTCTTTCTTTCTTTCTTTTTTTTTGTTGCCATAAGGAGTAGGAACATTTTGCTGTCATCAGATTAGCAAAACTAGCTGACTAGCAAAACTAGCTAAATGCTATTTTTGTTTAGTTTTATGCACAGGAAATCTAAAATAGTTCCATTCTACTTCTACTGTAGCATGATTCAGACTTTTAAACAAGTTGGTTTAGCAAAATATTGAAGCTAATAAAGTTTGAAACTGTTAAGAGCACTTGATTAAAGGGATGTAGTCAACCAAGATAATGACAAGTCAGCCAAAACAGTACTGGTGCTGATTTTATTGAGGGTTTTTTTTATTTTTTATGTTTTACAGATAATACAAAAATGTGTTTAGCAAAGTAGCTACTTTGGAAGTTTATGCAACATGAAAGTGACCAAATCTTTCTTTCCTAATCTAACTTCAGCTGTTTCGGAGAAATGATATTATATGTGCCCCAAAAATTGTCATTTTTCAGCGTTATACTGTCTTGCCTCAAACAAGATTAAATTAAGATGCTTCTTATTCATATTCATTATGAGTATTGATACTAAAATTGGTGCAAGCTTCTAGAAGCATATAATCTGTAAAATTGTTGCTTAAATAGTGTTTGGTTAAATGTTTTAAAAGCAAACAATCTGTAGTGTCTGTAACCATTTCAAATTCATGATGCAATATCTTAACAATTTTGCATTTTAGAATAATATATATATATTTTTTTTTTAGGTTTATGTCTTTTCATGTGAAATCTAAATTGGCCAAGTTTCATCTAAATGACAGTTAAGTTACGGACACTACATAAACAGTCATGAAATTATATTTAACTAATATGTTTCTTTTATCTGATAAAATATAAATGTGTATACATATTTCCAAAATAAGAAGCATGGCTCCAGAGATAAGAAGCATTAAGTATAATGAAACATGGTGTTATATGATCCTATCTAAAAATTCACTTTTTCACCTAGGTCAGACACTGTTTTGGCCGAGTGGTATTTTGGCCTAACTTAGAGAACAGTCATGCAAATACAGATATCACACCCTGCAAAAAAATAAATAAATAAATAAATAAAAATACAAATAACTTGGACCAAGTATACATTACGAGGTGGTATCAAAAGGTTTTGAGACCGACCTTTATAAGTCAGTGTTCCAAAAGACATCTTCCTGTGTACACTGAGACCTGTGTAACTGGTGCTATTCTGACCACCTGCATTAACACGTCTGCTATATCATCAGGAACAGCAAGTGAGAACAAAGAGCGAATGTGAAATTCTGCGTGAAACTGGACAAATCTGCCTCAGAGACATTTGATATGATTCTGCAAGTTTCCTGCGATTATAGTGCTCCTGGAAAATAACTTATCATCTTTTAATGGAGTACAGTGCAGTGAGCTGGGACAAAGTTCGCATGAGGGTAAAAATACTGTTAAAAAGTATTTCTCTCTTCATTCAGGAAACGCCTTGCCTTTGTAGATTACAAAAAAAAAGAAATAAAATGAAACAGAAAATGCCTTCTGGTACTGTAATTTTTACAGCATCGTCTAGTTCACAAGTCTATCTTTCTAAAGTTCAACAAGGCTTTGGCTTCATTTTTATTATTAATAATTTCCTAGTGAAATTAAACACGCGTTAATGCTCAGCGCTCGTCAAACGTGACAGAAGCTCACATCTAATCAGACTGAAGTAAAACAGAAGGATATGATGAGAGAAGCAGGTTGTGTGTGTGAAATCGAAAGAGCAGGACAGAAACACAACACACACACACACACACACACACACACACACACACACACACACACACAATAACATGCATTATTAATGCAGTGATGAAAGCCACAGCTGGCGAGTGGAGAGGTGTAATACTGGTGCTGAAGAGGAAGAGCGGATTTGGATGTTTGATTTGTGTGATTCAGAACTATGACACGTCCTCTCGTGTGATTGCGCTCCGTCTGCTTGCTTCGCACCAGATGTGTGTGTGACCTTCCTCTAAAATGGTAATGCAGTATTGGAGAACTTACCCTGGGGCAAGGACCTCACACACACGGATGAAGGCATGTGCTGACCGGTTGTTTGTGTGTGTACGTATGTGTGTGTGTGTGTGTGTGTGTGTGTGTGTGTGTGAGAGAGAGAGAGAGAGAGAGAGAGAGAGAGAGAGAGAGAGAGAGAGAGAGAGAGAGAGAAAGCTTCATGTGCAACAAGGACAGAATGGACATAAGGAAAATATATCTGCATGCATTAAAGTATGCATCAAGGCATTTCTGTGGTTTCTATGCGGCCAAAATTTTATGGAGGAATTTTGGCTCGAATTCATTACAGTCACATCCACCTGCCTTTAAAGCCTATAAAGCTCCAGATCTCTTCATGACTTAGAGCGACAACGCTTCATAGACGTGTGAAAGCAGAAATGAGCTCCACCTGTGAACTCTTGCCTTAAATATATTTTACAGAGGTCAGAGGGCAAAGAATTTAATGACCCAATTCACTTTTTAACACGCTAAATGCTTCAGTATGTGCACGCGCACACACACACACACAAACCGCAGTCGAGGCTTGAAGGGCCAAATGCTGGATTGCAAAGCGCTAAATATGCATAGATGTCTGGAGCAATTTTACCCTGACCAAATCCCAGCAGCATTAAATTCTCTCCTTTCTCGCTTACTCTGTCTCTCTATAGCAGAAATGTCAACAACAAAAAAAAAAGACACACACCCTCACACACGTTCTCATGTTTCCTTTTCAAGCTTCTGCCAAGCCCATCTCCTACCATGAAGTCACAAATCTGCCAAACCAAGTGTTTCGCGATAATTGAACACCATCCTCTGCGTTTCCGTCCCACTTCCTTCTTTCAGAGGGCCATTTTCTTTAACCGTAAGTCATTTACATGTCAGTCATTTTCATCGCCCTCAAAAGTGCTGATTGTGGGGTATGAAAATGACCGGAGGATCCGCAAGTGGTGCCATTTAGCACAACCTCTCACAATGTTAGCAAAAGACACTTTCATGATTGCCTCAAGGCAGGGTTAGTAAGCCAGAAATAGGGGACGTACAGTAGGTGCTAATAAAATACTGTTCCTCCTGGAAAGCAGGCCAAGCCTTTACTTTACGTTTCTGTTTACTAGAATGAGGTTTCAGTAGACCTTTAAAAACCAGTGTTGGTTCAGTAGGACCAGCACCAAAACAAAAAACAGGCAAAATTACTTTTAAATTATAATAATAATAATACATATCAACATTGAAATATTTTACATTTAATCAGAATAAGACTATTACCGTGCTTTGAAAAGATCTGCAGAGATTGTTGCAACAAAATGTTAAAAAAGAAAAATGTTAAATTCTTCATCTAAAGGTTAGCTGCATTCAAATATCCAATTGTCATGTTCAAATTTTGACAAGAAAGTACATTACAAAACTTCAGTGCGTTCATGCCTATCTGCGTGTTTGTGACTTTTACATAAAAAATTAATACAAATACAAAAACCCAGAGTTTTGAAAAAAAAAAAAAACTTTTTTTTTGATTGGCTGTAGTTTTATTAAGTTCAGCGTTATTTTGAATTGATGAAGTAACTAAGTGCGGCGGCACGGTGGCTTGGTGGTTAGCACTTTTTCCTTGAGCCTCCAGGGTTCAGGTTCAAGTCCTGCCTCAGGGTCTGTGTGCATGGGGTTTGCATGTTCTCCCTATGGTTGGTGGGTGCTCCAGGTGCTCCGGTTTCCTCCCACAGTCCAGAGACATGCAGATTACGCTAACTAGCATTCCCACAAATTGCCCGAAGTGTGTGAATGAGCGTGTGAGTGTGTGTCTGCCATGCAATGGAACTGCACCTCACCCAGGGTGTACCCCGCCTCATGCCTTAAGTCTCCTGGGATAGGCTGAGGTGAGTGAGTAACAAAGTGCCTTCCCAATGCCCCAATAAAAAAAACTCCACCCATGTTCCACTGTAACTGCTCCAGTTGTGACTGTAAGCCTTTTCAGTCTGGTTCAGTACAAAATGCCAAACATTTCTGACGTCTGACGTGTGTGTTGAATAGCTTTATTTATAGGCTGAATCCCTTTTTTAAGCAATCTCGAAAAAAAAAAAACCTTTTTTTTTTTTTTCTTATTTTAAAGAAAGCACGTCGGCTTTGAAAATGAAACACATCGGTCATTTTGACAGTGTTACTAAACCCCTGAGCTGGACGCTGACAGAACTTCCCCCACAGCAACTCACCTCATTAAATGCTATGAAACTAATTATGAAAGTCTACATTATATTAAGTTTACTGAAGCAGTGCTCCACGTCCTCAGGGACATGATGTGGGTGGGAAAGACTGCATTTTGACACTGACCCCAGAAGAGTCCTCGTTCTGTACCAAATACTGTAATAAACACGAGAACTGAGTCAATACGCAACTCAAAGGTACCATGTATGACGGTTTCTTTATCAACATAAACATGTTTTAAATCCACATTTTTTTCAAAACTTAAACTCCCTCTTGTTCACTCCTTTTGCTGAACCTACCATTTCAGTGTCTATGGAAATGATCTACTGCTGAGCTGTAAGGGTAACTCCTTATATGAGGTCACATAAGGGGAGGGACGGGGGGGGGGGGGGTTTAATACAGCTTGTTTATTATTGTTGGGCAATACAAAAATAAAAAAAGAACAAAGCATGAAGAGCTATCTGAATGTCTAAAAATTACTAAAGAGGAAAACTTACTAAAGGGCATAATAGGTGCTCTTTAAAGAAGAAAAAAAGGTTAGAAATACAAGTGAACACAGCCTTGGCTTTTCAGACTGTAAATAGTTTCTACAAATCCGGGCAAATGTTTGTTGTTTAGATTTGTGTTAGAAATCCTCTAAATGTTAGATTAAGAGTTTGTAGGATAAGCTTCAGTGATGCAACAGAACGCTATAGAGTCCATTTTAAAATGCATATCTATAACTAACCAGACCACAATTTACTTAACTCTCAGTATTTCATGAATAATCTTATTTTCAAACCACCCATGAAAATGTAATAATCATTCATCTGCTTGTCTGTAGCTGATTATAACAAATTACCAAAACTAGTTCACATGCTTTTCAACCACTATTAACTTCAACTTTAAAGTCTGATTTTTCTTCTTCTTTTTTTTTTTTTTTTAGTCCAGTTCCAATAGTTTGTTGTTGCTGTTGTTAGTCTTTCGGCTGCTCCCACTGAAGGGTTGCCACAGTGGGCCATTCGATCTTCTTAGCATAGGTTTTTACACTGGATGCCCTTCCTGACGCAAAATCAGTAAAGGGCACTGAACACATCATTCCCAGTTTATTCTAAAAGATGGGAAACTCAATCAATCTTAACTTCTTAAAGCTTGAAAAACTTTGATATTCTTACCCATGTTTTTTGGACCCCCGTGCTTTTTGACAGTAAAACAACCATGATCCAAATGTCAATTGAAATGTCATTGACCTGAAGCAAATGACAAACTTCGAATACACACCTGAAGAATTTGTACTACACACCACTCTGCACAAGTCTGTAAAACAATTCCTGGACCTACTGAGCTGTAAACTTTGAAATTGTTCCTTTGTTACACACCGGGACTTTGTGATATGAGGGCATGGAGGCAGTGAAATCGACAGAGAAAATAGAAATGATCGAATTGAGACAGGGAAATGGATGGATGGATGGATGGCAGGTTATATGGATGGATGAAAGCATATTTAGATAAATGGTTTCCTGGAAGGAGAGAGAGAGAGAGAGAGAGAGAGAGAGAGAGAGAGAGAGAGAGAGAGAGAGGATGGCCATGAACTTGGAAAAGGATCAGTTTTTAGGTTTTGGATAAAAGACGACGTTCGGAGCAGCTGTTGGTGATGTGTGTGGGCTAGAAAGCGGATGTGAGTGTTTTTGCCTACTTTGATTTGGGAGGAAAAAAAAGAAAGAAGGGAACACATGAAAGCTGTGAGAAAGACACAGGAAAAGAGAAAAATGATTTTTTATGTTACCCATGAGCTCAAATTATTTTTATGAACTAATGGAGGGTTACGATAACCATGACATCAACAGCAACATACAACTTTATTCAGTAGATTTTATGGCATGTAATCTGGAAATCAGATTTAAGATGATTTGTCTCATCACTCTCTTTCTTTCTATACTTTAGTGCTTATCCTGTACAGGGTTTCTGGGGGCCAGGAGCTCATCCCAGGTGACTTTGACCACGAGGTGCGGTTCACCCTGGACAATGTGCCTATCCACTGCAGGGCTTATTCTAACAATATAAAAATCTTTCATTTGCACCTGGTCTAATTGTGCTTTAAATAGAAAAAGCTATCTGACAATGAATCATCTCCACCAGTAAATGCTATTTGCTTATTATTATTTGCTCATGCCGCTGTATTCATAGAGTATCGCCACAGCCCTAACGTGAACCGGTCTCCTTGCACTGAAAAGTTTGCGCGCCTTCGAGCGGAAAAACAATTCCAAACTACTCCTTTGTCTCCAAATGCAACAAGAACAAAGAGACTCATGTGCAAGATCGCTGTCTGTTTAATTAAGGTGAGAGATTAAGTGCTAAAGTCAATTTACAGCTTCGTGGAGAGGTGTGACAGTCGTGCTGAAATAGCGCAGACTTCACCAGCAGTTTCTTCCTGACTCTAAAAAGGTGCTAAAGATATTCCAAGACGTGTCTCAGGCTCTAATCACTTTTTCTTCTCTTTCTTCTTTTCTGTTGTCTTCAGATAAAAAGACATAAATAAAACTGCACAGTGTGTGAAGGATGTAAAGTCTGGAAGGACGTTGTTGCACAAGGTAGGTCTCGATGGTGATCTCAGGTGTTAGGGAGTTTGCGTTATTGTTCCTTTCTGCCACTAAAGCGATCCCAACGGGACCATTATGGTTATCGCATATGGATCATAATAGCTTTTTGACAGATGAAATGCGTCATGCATAAGCAGATCGATAACACATTAGGATTTAGTCCCAAGATTGAGAATACTTTTATCAAAAAAAACAAAAATATATAAAGCAACATGTTGTCCATAGAGCATGCTGCATTTCCACATCCGTACATAAGTGCATAGGAAGAGAGTGACCTTGTGCTTGCTAGTGCTTAGCCCTTAGAGTCCTTTATTGTAGAAGGAAACCTTAGTTGCACATCTTGGATTAAACCCAAAGAACCTGTTATGTTAGATGATTGGCACAGATCCTTGCTATCTAAACTCTTTTTAAATGGCCTGTGCATCATGCAATGGTTCCAATAACCAAAAAATACAAGATATACTTATACAATAATGCTTATATAATAAAATATATTCCTAATTATGCATCAGTTAGTTCCGATCAAGTAATCTGATTGGACTAGAGGCATTCCACCAGTGGTGATAATAGAGCATAACAGGACTGGGATGTTTAACTATATATGCATTACTCCACATCACAGGTCTTCTATCAATTGTTAATTGCACTAGCTGTTGGTGAAAGCAGGTTGGTACTGTCCACAGATCAGTCACAGAAGCACTTTCAGCAGGAAAACACATCTGATAATATTGTGTCTTCCTAAGCAACACTTTGTCTGCTTAGTAATTTCCTATCAGTTGTTGCGAATTGCCTCTGAACCATTCATGTTGTTCTGTTCACTGCTAACACAAGCTACAAAGCTAACTAGCTTCTAACACAAGGCTGAACCCCAAATCCCTCTCTAACCCCTGATCAAGGGCGCTACTTGGCATGTGGAACAAGGGATTTTACATCCTACATAGCGGCGCTAGATTACACTATCTGGGATTCAAGCCCGCAATCCCAGGAATTTAGCTGATATTCAAAAGCCATGCTGATATTCAGTACAACAGCACTCCCTCTCGTGTGACGACACCTAATCATCTACTACTGATCCCTTGTTAATACTTTAGCATAATTTTAGCTTAAACAACCAACCTGACTTTTTGTTTAATCTACTGTAATTGTCTAACAGCTGAATAATTAGTGCCTGTGCATATTAATGACTTTGCCGGTCATCTGCCTCTTTCATGCATGCACAGGGCAATATTAATGATTTACAACTACTTTTTAGGTGCAGGTTTACATGTCCAATTAACGCAAGCTAAATTTGTAATCACAGAAATATCGAAGCTGCAATTCATTTTTAGGAGAACCAACATGACCCAAAGCTAATGATTTAGCAGGATAGATGATGGTGTTGATGATAATTAAAGTTAAAAAAGAAAAATGAAACTTGAAGGTGCATGATAATGCACCATGTCACAAAGCCAATCTTGCCTTCAACTGGTTTCATGAACATGACAATGAGTTCAGTGTTCTTCAGTGGCTTTGCCAGTCACTAGAACGGAATCCAGTAGAACACCTTTGGATGTGGTAGAACGGGAGATTCACGGCGTGAAAGTGCACCTGAAATATTTGCAGCAATTGTGTGTGCAGTGTGCAGTGTGCAGTTATGTAAGCACGGGCCAAAAGTTCAAAGGACGGTTTCCAACATGTTGTGGCATTCATGGCATGAACAACTGAGGCCGTTTTGAGTTCAAATGGAGACCCTATGCATTTTCCTAGGTATGTGTTTAGTCAGTGCCTGCTATTAAATCCTTGTGCTTAACATTAAGGACATATGTAAGACCACTGCCAGGTGAACTGAGTAACATTCATCATCAATTATAAACCATAAAACTATAAACGGCTCACCCATGCCTACGGAGACCAAATGTCAGAAAAGCCAATGCAGCATAAATAATCACTGCTGGCCATAATAGAAAGGTACACAACACACACTGCACCACAGACCACCACTCACGGGGTCCAGTAGGCCAATAATTTCAGGTTGTTAAGGTTGACCTGCCATCCAACTTCCTCAGATGTCAATCCAATGGCACATACTTGGGATGTCCCAGACAGACAAACAAGTCCGATCCATGGAGGCCTCATCCCGCAACCCACAGCATCCAAAAGATCTATTGCCAGACTCCAAAGCACACCCCCAGTGGTCGTGTGGAGCCACGCCCATAGATGGAACCCTAAACCTAGCTGGTTTATAATGTTAATGCTATTAATGAACTCATGTGTGAGCTCAAGTATAGCCGCACTACTCACAATCAAAACCAGAAAAAAATGGAAATATGTGATTTGAAAATGAAAATAAATTAATAATTAAATGAATACTATCCATGTAAAGAATGGATCAGTGGAAAATCCCTAATGGAAATCAATGGACTGCATTAAAAAAAAAAAAAGCCTCACAGCTTAACATAGACATAGAAATCACACATTAAAAATAACTCGTACGTAAAAACGACACATGGTAAATAAGTGTAAAACACAACATGGAGAAAATCTTGTGAAGCCAGGAGTTTTCTGCAAGGGAAAAATGCACTACTATAACTTTAATTAAACCACTCTTCAACTTAATTCTGTCCTCATATCATGGGTCCGTATGCTTCAGAACTGTAAGATTCGGATCCAAACCAGAACAGTGCTTGCACAATGGCTCGGGCTCCCAAAAAAATCACAAATTCACAGTTGACTTTTCTGACCGCTCCAACAGATGGCCTTATGTCAGTAAACATCTCAGCGTGATGCTTTATGATTACAATGCCACTGTTCACTCAAACGCACTCATCCCCTCTGAAGTGCACACTAGGAGCATGCTAATCGATGTGTCGGGTTGTTTTGGACACACACCAACAATACTCAAATCAGTACGGACCAGAAAAACCCAAATGCTGCCAAACTTTTATATGATAACTACTTGTAGCTGGATATTATAAGCATTGTAGTATATTTAGATTGGATCAGGTTTACAGCTTTGTGTGTAGATGGATGGATGGATGGATGGATGTCGAAAAAGAGACCGAAAATACTTCTGTGCAGTGTAACAATTCCATCTTTCTTTTGTTGCACTTGTGTGTTTTTGTGGTTAGCCTGGGGCTAATTTAAAACATGCATTCGGTATGTAGGAGGATTTCAGTAGGGATCAGTGCATTGGCTCTGTCAGAGGGCTCAACCTCTAAGACATGTCTTTTGTTATTTTATTTTTATGGATTCGTTTATTTCAAAACTGTACTGCGAGCAGACCACACAACCGCATCCCTTACCTAGATTATCACTCTGACGCTTCGTGCTGAATGCACCGTTGTTTATTATTCTGCCGGCGTGTTTTGTTGCATGAGAACATCGCCGTTCTGCAGACTCTAATCGAATTTGGGAGAGAAAAATCGGAATCTCTATGAGCAAAAAACCTCAGAGCTGGGATGAATTAAACGTGATCGAATTCCAAACAAAGTCACACACTCTTTCTTTCTCTCTCGCTCTCTCTCTCTCTCTCTCTCACACACACACACGGCTATGGTCAAAGAGGAATCCCTCAGGTCTGCATCACATTTTTTTTCTTCTATTATTTAATCAGAGCAAGCGAACAAAAAACAAAAGAAAAGAGCATTGTTCTGTTCTTCTAGAAAGATTATCCTTTCTTTGGAACTCCTGAAAAAAAGAGGAAGAAAAGAAACAAGCAATCATCCATCTCTTCCTACGCACTGACACAGTGACCTCAATGCACACACTTTTCACTAGAAACCCTTCAGAAACACATAAGGAGGTGCTGTATACAGAGACACTCAGCATTTATCTCAACTTCTGTGCTGCACCTACAGTAGGAAGTAGCAGTAGAGTTGTTGTCTAAGGCAGAGCTGGTATCATAAATATCTTCATTAAAGATGAAATCCATGCATGTCAAAATGTGCAGCTTGTACTGTAATGTTTATACAAACCGATAATAATGCTATTTTTCATTTTTATGAGGGGCATTCTAATCAAACCGGGACTTGTGATGAAATTCTTCATGAAGCGTAAATCTGATCGACATTTACAGTAATACACTTTAGTGATCTTCAGGGACATCAAAGACACAACCTAACACATAATACAGCCTAAGACAACATACATTTGACAGCAACATTATTAAGATACTCGCTAAGATAAGATAAGATAAGATAAGATGCTCACTCCTGTGATTATCCGATCAGGGCCAAGATTCTAGAAGTTGCGCATTATGAGATGCACGCCTGCTCACTAAAGTTATTGAGTGGTTATTTGAGCTTTTCTATGAACCACAGGCTCCAAATTCTACTCTGGAAGGACCACACGTCTTGCACATTTTAGTTCTTTCCCTGATCTACCACTGTGACTTAAATTCAGAATTTCAAGGCTTTTTAGTTAAACCATTTGTGTTGGTAACTGGGAAAATGCAAAAATGCAAAGGGGATCTTGAATCTAGGCTCTTTATTTCTTTTTGTGTAACTTAATTCTTCGAACTCCTAGCTGGATGATAGAATGAACCCACCAATAAGCAGAACACCGACAATGTTTTCAGACCCTTTACATTTTATGTTTCACACTCATCTTAAAATGGGTTCAAATTCTTTTGGAAATTTTCTCCATTCTTCTTGGCATCCAATCATTCGGTACGCATCCATATCCAGGTCTCTCCAGAGACGCTCTATTGGGTTCAGGCCCGGACACCGGCTGGGTCTCTCCAGGACTTCCACAGAGCAGTTCTGAAGCCACGCCTGTGTTTTCTTAGCTGTATGCTTTGGGTCATGGTCTTGTTGAAATGTAGAACCTTTATCCCAGCATAAGATCCTGAGCACTCGGGATAGCTCTTTATTTATCACTTTTTAGTGTCCCAGTCAAAGAAAAACTCTCAGTCCCAGTCAAAGAAAAACATGCCCCACGAAATGATGCCGCCACCACCATGGTGTACTGTAGGCATGGTTTAAATAAGGTCATGACCAGAAGATTTTGCTTTAGAGACCTTCCGGGGCTTTTTTGGCAAACTCCCAGCCGATTGTCATGTGAGGAATGGCTTCTGTCTGGTCGCTGTACCATATAGGCTTAATTGGTGGAGTGCTGCAGTGATGGTTGTCCTTTTGTACATCTCTCGCATGTCCACCAGGGAACTCTTCATCTCATTTATAGTGACCCTTGGATTCTTTGTTAACTGGCTGACACTCCATCCTAATGAGAATTCTGGAGGCTACTGTGCTATTGGGCATTTTCAATGCTGAATAAACTTTATGTTCTTTTCCAAATCTGTGTCTTGACACAACAGGCCTCCAGCTAATCCTCCTGGCTTTGTTTTCACTCTGACATACACCATTTAATGTAAGACCTTATATCCTCAGGTGTGTGCCTTTCTTAATTATGTCCAATGAATTCAACTGGGCAAATGTGGACTCCAGTCAGTCTGTAGAAGCATCTCATGGGCCTCATGATAGGAGTAGAATGCACCAGACCTCAGTTGCAAGTTTCATAACAAAGGGCCTGAATACTTATATAATTGGGATATTTCAATCTATATGAAGATTGTCAGTCATCCAGGTGGGAAGTTGAGTCTTGTTAACTGGACTTCTTTCTTGTTCAGCAGATACGTTTCACTACTCATTCATGTAGGTTCTTCAGTCCAAGGTACGTTCCTCGTGGTTAAGTCCTCGAAGGTCAAAAAATCCTGCCCTATGAGAAAAGGCAGGTAACATGAACAATGGCGAAGGTGAGAATAGGAGGAAGGGTCGTTAGAGAGTCGGGGGGAGAGAGCTGTTAAGATGATAGAGAGAGATTAGGGAGCGTTGTTGAGGTGTAACAACCAAAGAGAGTAAGGTGAGTCCTTAAGTGTGGCTTTCTTGGTGGACGTGTGAAGAAACCTTGAACTTCTTCGGGATGGATGAAAGGGCGGCATGAAAAATAGGAGACAGGTTTTGTCTCTGTTGAGAGAAGGATTTCCCACCTGCACATAGATGGCTTCTTTCAACACTCTCTCTCTCCGTCCATAATTTGTACATTTTCATCCTCAAATTTGTCCTTTGACCTTCCGGTGAGGGTATAATGCTGATTCCACCCTGAGGTGCTCCTCCTTCTGTGTTGAATCAGCAGTGTACCGAGCCTTTTCAGATAGGGGAGGATCTTTTGACTTTGTAGAACTTGAATAAGAGGAACTTTCCAACTTACCTTAGAATAAAGAAGCGTGAAATATTCTGTCGGCGCTGTAGGTGTACAGGGGTTCCTAATAAAGTGGACGCTGAGTGTCTTTCATCATGATATAATCTACTTTACCACTTCTTGCATTTTAATACATCACTCATTTTTCCTTACTTATCTTAATACCCTGAATCACTGTGAAATTCAAAACCTCGACAATCTCAACAGCGTCCCCTGCTTGACCCCCAAGCATAACTCTCCACCATTTCAGCTTCTCCAACAAATAAACAGATCTGACTTCTCTGTATCAGGAAGTGAGCAGACGCAGATTCGATTTCAACACAACACCGGTGGGCACTACGCCAACCATTCAGTGCCTTAATGCCTCGCAGGGCATGATTAGCCCGCTGTCAACGCCGTGCTCGATGGAGACCTGCTGAAAAGCCTAAATAAACACCGGAGTGTGAAGTCGAAATCTGTCACGTCACATTTGACAGTGACTTCGGTCGAAGGAAAAGTTCATCAAAGGTCCGTCAGTCTTCAAGAGGCTCAGGTGTGCTCCGATTCCCAAGAAGGAGGGGCCAAATATTCCTGAAGTTACAGCAGATCGCTTCGCGTCCCATGTTAGCTCACCTGAGCTGTCAGATTACACTCCTGCGATTGAATTTCTTGTGGTCGCTGCCATAACACAATGCTTTTTTTATTTATTTTTTTTTATAAAAAGGCAATTGACAAATGGATATACAAGGAATGAGGGATTGCACAATATTTTGATATTAGGTTACTTATATGTGTGTATGACACAAAGTCAGTGCATCAATTTTTTTTTTCTTTTTTTCCCGGAAAATTCCCAAGGTGCTAAAAAACACTGAAGCAATTGTGTACATGCAAACATGCCAACATGCCAGCATGCAGACGAAATTACCTCAAGAATGTCGAGCTAGTGTTTTGATTACCGGGGTATTTCCTCATGCCGCAGCAGTCGTCCGTCAACCGATGTGAACGAGTCGCTGGGAATTTTTCAGAAAGGTGAGATGACGACTTCGCCAGAGACGAGCGCTCTAGGCAATTCGCTTAATCCTCGACCCACAGAAGGCAATTTCCAGCACGATAGCAAACACCAATTTATGGAAAGAGATATGTACGAGTGAAATAAAGGAACAACCTTTAATCTATAAAAGCTTTTTTTTTCCCCCATAATAAGATAAATTACACTTGCAGGGGCATGTGAAGGGCAGAGAATGCAAGACCAGATGTTACAAAAGAGTGCTGAATTGAAGACCTCTTACACTCACATGCACACACACACATGCACACACACACCAATTCACCAATTTATTTTCTGAACTGGTAAAAAGGCTATTGGGGAAAGCAATTGACTTGCATTTCAGATAAACAAAAGCAGCTTTGTTTGTCTCATGATCTGAAAGCTTTCCTAAAACATATATTTCTTCTACCGACACTTTCACGAAACAGAGTTACACACATCCAGGTATAGACTCATATCTAGACGTTAGCCAGGTAAAACTCGCTGTGATGATATTATTTTGTGACCGCTGTTTAAAGTTTGCGACCTTTACATACTTTACATAGTAAGCAATATGACCTCACACAGAGTGGTAACTGAAAATGTCGAACAAAAATATAAGAAAATCTAATTACATATTTAAGTTTTATATATACATATATATATATATATATATATATATATATATATATAGATCGATAAATATATTATTATTTTTATTACAACATAATGAAATAAAATACAACTGAATACTCTTACAATATAATCTACAATACAATATAATCCTTATTACACAACAGTTAGTTCGCAACGAGTAATCTGATTTATTTATTTATTTATTTATTTATTTACACCTATAGCAAGGTACAAAGAAAACTGTCTCCTAACACAAGGCTAAATCCCAAATCCCACAGTGCAACAATAAACAACTTGGTGTGTTGAACAAGGGATTGTAAACCCTCCATGGCACACTAGCTTTCACTTTCACACTATTTCGAATTCAAGCCGAAACCCGGACCCAAACGTAGCTGATATTCTAAAGCAGAATAAGTGGAGCTATGAAAAGGTACTTTCAAGATTTACCGCACTGTCCACCACCTCTATGTTTATTCCCCTTACCTTTGGGTTACATAGTACATAGTAAGAATTTAAAACTACATCAGCTCCTGTTAGTGCAATTAAGCTGCTTGTCGTCAGCTCCACCAGTCGCGGTTAGTTAGTTCTGTAGGTGTGGAAGGATGTGTGCTGGTGGAACAAAGAACCTGGTTAAATAAAGAAATAACTGAATATGTTGATGATAAATGGGGTTTGTTGAACCGTTGCAAAAAAGCAGTATAACAATCAAGGTTGAGCTGTTGAGCCGTGCTGATTTTCGTCACAACAGCTCATGTGATATTACTCAATAGTTAATATCTTCACATTTTACTTTATTATACTAGCAAGTAAGTTGTACAGAGTAAATATCTTCACATTTTACTTTATTATACTAGCAAATAAGTTTCTACTTCTATAAGTTTTTACTTTATTCTACTAGCAAATAAGTTGTACAGAGTAAATATCTTCACTTTTACTTTATTATACTAGCAAGTAAGTTGTACATAGTTAATATCTTCACTTTTTACTTTATTATACCAGCAAGTATGTTGTACATAAAGTAAAATGAGAAGATATTACCTATCATAATAGCAAGTAAGTTGTACAGAGTAAATATCTTCACATTTTACTTTATTATACTAGCAAATAAGTTGTACATAGTTAATATCTTCACTTTTACTTTATTATACTAGCAAGTAAGTTGTACAGAGTAAATATCTTCACATTTTACTTTATTATACCAGCAAGTATGTTGTACATAAAGTAAAATGAGAAGATATTACCTATCATAATAGCAAGTAAGTTGTACAGAGTAAATATCTTCACTTTTACTTTATTATACTAGCAAATAAGTTGTACAGAGTAAATATCTTCACTTTTACTTTATTATACTAGCAAGTAAGTTGTACATAGTTAATATCTTCACATTTTAATTCATTATACTAGCAAGTAAGTTGTACATAATAATAGAGCAGTAAATACTTTCACAAATTGTAAAGATTTTTTCAAGCAAAAGTTACAATGTTTTTTTTTCCCCTTTGTGTGTGTGTGTGTGTGTGTGTGTGTGTGTGTAATTTTTGTGTCCATTCTAGGTGATGCTTTATCTAATACAAAAAAAAAAAACTAAGGGACTAAGTGTCCCTTAATTTTTGAGCAATATATTAAGACAAGGTAATAATCTAGTTGATTGATGGAGTAAAAACTAGTGGACTGTAGAAAGAACCTACCATTAAACTTGATTGTCCTTTTGTTGTTTTATGTAAGACTAAGTGTATAAAAGGAGAGGGAGCACATTATGTTTTATCGTTCAGCAGTTTGATTTATACGGTGGCCTGTGAGTGCATGAGACACGAAGAAACCAAAATACAACAGCATTAATTAAAAGCAGAAAAGGTCAGTGAGATACTGGTGTAATTTAATTTAACATTTTATTTAATACAAAGTTACTTTTGTCATTACTGTGTAATATAGTATAATTTTCCTTTTTAAATGACACAGTTCTTTAACACAGGTTGGCAGCATTTACTTAGTCACATTAATGTCATGCCAATTATCCACCTCTTGAATGCCTGTGGTTTGCGTAACACATCCTGTGACACATCAGTAATGAACATGTGATGTGCAGTAAAGATCTACACTTTCCATTTAGCATTAACGCTGTCCTGTTTTTAGCTTTATTTTGCAGATTTGCTGTGTTTTGTAATGGTTGTTACGGTTTTGTTGTCACGTTGTTGGTTTTGTAGCATTTTTATTATTATTATTATTATTATTATTAGTTATGTTTCTCCATTTGCTGTTGTGTTTTCATATTTTACTTTGTTTTTTTATTATTGTTTATTTATTTATGTATTTATTTTGTTGTTGTTTTTGCAAATGTGATGTGTTTATGCCTTTTGTTGTTTCACGGTTGGGTTTCTGGTGTTTGTGTTTGTTGTCATGTCATGTTTTGCTGTTTTGTTTTTGAATTTCCAGTTTTCTAACATTGCTGTTGCTTTTAGGGGTTTTCTTGTTGTGTTTCCAAATTTGCTGTTGTGTTTTTGGGTTTTATTTTCCTGTTGTTGCTTTTCCTTCAGAGCTTTTGTGTTTTTCTGAACTGCTTCAATCTTTCCAAATTTTCTGGTCACATTGCTGGTTTTCCTGTTGTGCTTTTTGAGTGTTTTTTTTTTTCCAGTTTTTTTTTCCTGAGTGTTTGTTTGTTTTTCAGTTCAAAATGACTGTTGTGTTTTTGAGTTTTGTTGCCATGTTTACAATTTTTCCTTACAAATGTAATTTTTTAACTTAATTTCCAGATTAATAAAGCGTTTGTTTCCCCAGTTTAGTTTTTAAAGAGTTTTTGTTGTTTATAAATTTCATGTGTTTCGAGAATTTGTTTGAGTAATGTTGAGTGTTTTGCAGTTGGTATCCCTGCTGGGTTTTTTTTTTCTTGTTTGTTTTTTTGCTATATTTGTGAATATGTACTTTTTATTCTGAGTTAGTTTGAGGTTTGTTGTGTTGTTGGATTAGCTGTCACAGGTACAAATGTATTTATTTATTTATTTTTCCCTTGTATTTGTGTGTTTGTGATTATCGTTGATTGATGTGGTGGTGTCTTTACGAATGTGGACCGCCAAAGACCTTATCGTATATTTATAAAACCTCCATAGACAACACAAGGTGAGAAACATAAGGAACTGAACATACAGTACTGCAAATCGAACATATTATAACTGCAATAATGAAGTAGTGTATACTGCAATACTCAACTGAGAAACTGTATGAGGCATGTTACAAGGACAACATAAGTTAACATTTCTGTTATAACACACCTCAACCATCTGTGTGAAACAGTGTGTATTTCACAACATACAGTATAAGTGGCATAGAAAATGCAGCCCTTGTAGACTGCCTGGCCCTTCTTTAAGAGCAGAATTTCATATCTAACAGATGATCTCACTTACATTCTGCTATCCGTGCTTTACAAAGCAACCAATACTAGAATAGAAGCCGATGATAAGATTACAGAAGCAATTTAAATCATTCTGCAATGTGGAAAATGTAATTTTCTACAGCAGCACGCAAACAATGGAGTCAGACGACCAAGAAGCAGCGAGAATGATGGAGGTGAGAATTTCTCTATTCAGAAAGAGTGTGTGCGAGTGCGTCGACACATGGCGCTACCGAATTGTAGTTTGGGTCGGATGTAAGGAACAAGAACATATACTGTGCATCAGAAAGCAGCTGGAGGTGAGGAGCACCTAGTGAAGAGAACTGTTCCGCTTTTATTTCAACACAGCAGATCTCAACAGATTTAATCAACTCATAAACGAGATGAGAATTATGTTTGTTTTTTCAAGGATGAAGTAAGAAAAGAAAGTGAAGGGTACAAAGTACTTGCAAAAGTTTCTATTTATTTATTTTTTTTTGTTGTTGTTGTGTTTGAGTTTTGCTGTCATAATGTTTGTTTTTGCTTTTGTGCTGTTTTGTTTTGTCATCATGTTTCTTGTGTTTTTTTGTTATTGTATGTTTTTTTTTTTCTTTTTTCTTTTTCTTATTTGATTATTTGGCCGTGCTGTCCCGTTTTTGGTTGTGCTTTGTTGCTTCTGGTTCCACTGTTGTGTTTTTCCTGTCGCTGTTCTGTTATACTTTATGCTATCTTTGGTTTTTGTACGATTAAAAAAATACATTAGGGTAATTTGTAATGTTATTTTACTGCTCATCATACCACATTCCAAAAACATGGTTATTGCGCAATAAGACATATATATATATATCGATAAAAAGCTCAGTAAAGCCCTTTTGCCAAAATGAGACAAGTTTTGACTTATGAAAACAGACCTGACGTATTCAGTAATTGAGAGGATTATAATAATTACAGCTCGAAACATTTAAATCACTCCATATTGACTTGACATTGTAATTACATGTGATTTGGTAAATTTTATTTTATACTTCTTACTGCAGATATCGAGATGAATAAAAGAAAAACATATCACTAAGAGTCACTTCATATACTGACCCGACACCTACAAAAGAATTATGGCACCTCATCAAGCTCCTACATTCTACATCTTCTATGCATTTTCATTTTTAAATTGCTACCATAGCTCCATCTTAAGCTGCACTCCTTAAATACCTTAAACTTAGAAGAAGTACCATCATCTTTCCGAGGGAACACAGTATGATGAATTAATAATTTATTCATGAACTAATTCACAGTCTCCTTGTTCAGCGAGGCCTCCTTTTCCTCTGATACTCCAGATTCCGTTCCTAATGCACTAGAATTAGTCTCCGTGTATGGCCAATTATGCGGCTACAAGACAACGTGGAATAACCCTGTCCTTTGCTGAACATTCGGATCACGTCCACGGGGCATGATTTCAATTACCACAGTGTAAAAGTTAAGTCATCGTTTACAGAGAGGAGCGATTTGGCCAGACACTCAACGAGATTGAGCTGAATCTAGTTATCTGTGTGGATTGCACAAAGGAGCTCATTAGGATTTTCTTCCACGCCTTCATTTGGACCAAACTCCGAGGCCCTTTGCACCTCATCAGTATTTCTTTTCTTTTTTTGATAACGTAAGTGCCTATTGTTTAATATTCATCATTCATTTGATCACATTATGCAGAACGCTTACACTGGAGTATTTTCAACTGGCATTTTAAAGCAGAAAATAATTCCACCATACTGAAGGTATTCATAAAATTACCAATAACATATTCGTCAATTATGTAAAAACAGAAGATAATAGAAATTAAAAATGAATATATAATAAAATTATTTCATTTAAAAATTATTAATCATATAATAAAGAAAAACTGTGTTGTCCTTATACACTGTACGTATGATGGGGCGAGGACTTGGACATTTTACACAATTCCATGATTTTTTGCCTTTTTTTTTTTTTTTATGATAAATGTCTATTGTGTTATTATCCTTGCTACACTATGTTTTCTTTGGAAATCAATATAGTAATCTATCTATCTATCTATCTATCTATAATGTAGATCAATTATTAGTTATTATTGCCAGTAATTAGTGAAATTTATTTATACACCAAGTGTTTTTCACAGTGTGAAAAATCTCAAATCCTGACCCACAAAAAAAAAAAAAAAAAAAAAAAAATTGCAGGAAGAAATTAATAAACATTGTAAGCTTCTTTATTTATGGCTTAATGCATCATGTCCAGTCAAACCATCTTTGTAAAAATAAAAAAGATCATTTCTGAAAGCCTTTACATAACTGTGATACTGTTTGTGCTCGGCTTTGTAATGCTTCATCATCATAGTTCAACTTGGCATGTTTTATCACTAGTGAGAATGTGCATATGCCTCTATTACGCTCAGCAAACTCAATGACCACAGATAAACCAAATGTCAATAATGAGAAAGCCCGGTGGAGCGAGGAAAAACTGTGAGAACGAGCTCGTTAACGCAAGATTGATCAACAGGACTTTTGATGAAGTGATAAAGTTGTAATTAAAAGCATAGGTATAAAACAGGATGGTGCAATTATACTTAATTAGGATTTGTATGATCGGGCATTGTTCCAGATTAAACGAACAAACAGAACCAAGATCACTTTCTCTCTATACTAAATGTTTAATTATACGCCGCACACACTAATATTTCATTTCACCACCTTCAGCTTTGATTACAGTGCACAATGTGGTGGCCAGGTCTTGTGTGAAAATAATTCCTCATGCCTAGAGAGCCACTCCGTCACAATTTGAATCCTGGAATATTTCCAGGAGTCCAATTAACAGTATAATCAGGTCATTCAGTACATTCAGGTCGTCAGCTGACTTTATTTGTTTTTGCCACATAACATTGCTGAGCCTAGACCTGACCAACTTAAGCGAACCCAGATGCATGACTTTACCCTGCTGCGCCATCTCTCTGGAATAGGGTCAGGCTTTTTTCATTGCTTCAAAGTTCAAACTCGTGTTTTTTCTAATGAATTTAACTAAAACATGGCTACACAGCTCTTTAGTTCCAATCCAATTAGTTCTCGTTATGTCATGTGTATGGAAATGCTCTTACTTTCACTATTAAACATTACTGTGATTTTTTGCAATTCAACTTCACCAAGCATTTAAGTGATTACCTTTTTTCCATATAATTTCACCCTTTTTATTAATATAAAAATATTATCCACTTTGAAACCTGCCAAACATTTTCCTATGTTGAGGATTACAGAAAGCAAAAAACGGGAGAAATATTAGTGAGTGCCAAAGTGCAAGACTAACTCCCTTTATACTTTCATGTCTTGCATATCTGGACCCAATTATAGCCGTTATCGGCTATAACATACACTTTACATGCTGTGCACATTCATTTACAGTAGTTATCTAATCAGCCAACCATGTGGCATCCACAAATAGTGTGAGAAAGTTTGAGCACTCTGACTTTAACAGTGACATGAATGTTGGTACCAGATGGTAAACGACACTGGGATTTTAACTCGGAACAGTCTCGAGAGATTACACAGAATGGGGTGAAAAACATCCTGTTAGTGGGGAGTCTGCAAGCTGAGGCCTCTTGTTGATTAGAAAGCTCAGAGGTGAAGAATCCGCCGAGGGGAAGTCAAGGAAGCAGCCGTTACAGCTGTGGTGAGCCGAAAAGAATCTCAGAAGGACAAGCAGATAACAGATAGATAGATACGCAATTGGATGGATGGATGGATGATTTTAGTGACTCGGTTCTTTGAATCTCGTTCATCAAAATGATCGAATCGTTTTTGAGTCATTTAGTTCATTTTGTTCTTTTGATCAGATATAAAATAAAATGTTGCATTTTCAATAAACAGACCCCCAACACGTCTACATATGCTAATTTTGGCTATACACACGTGGACAAAATTGTTGGTACCCTTCGGTCAATGAAAGAAAAACTCACAATGGTCACATAAATAACTTTAATCTGACAAAAGTAATAATTAAAAAAAATTCTATGAATGTTAACCAATGAAAGTCAGACATTGCTTTTCAACCATGCTTCAACAGAATTGTTTTAAAAAATAAACTCATGGAACAGGCCTGGACAAAAATGATGGTACCCCTAGAAAATACTGAAAATAATGTGACCAAAGGGACATGTTAATTCAAGGTATGACCACTAATTAGCATCACAGGTGTCTACAATCTTGTAATCAGTCAGTGGGCCTATATAGGGCTCCAGGTAGTCACTGTGTTGTTTGGTGACATGGTATGTATCACACTCAACATGGGCCAGAGGAAGCGAAGGAAAGAGTTGTCTCAGGAGATTCGAAAGAAAATTATAGACAAGCATGTTAAAGGTAAAGGCTATAAGACCATTTCCAAGCAGCTAGATGTTCCTGTGACTACAGTTGCACATATTATTCAGAAATTTAAGATCCATTGGACTGTAGCCAACCTCCCTGGACGTGGCCGCAGGAGGAAAATTGATGACAAATCAAAGAGACGGATAATCCGAATGGTAACAAAAGAGCCCAGAAAGACTTCTAAAGAGATCCAAGGTGAACTTCATGCTCAAGGAACATCAGTGTCGGATCACACCATCCGTCGTCGTTTGAGCCAAAGTGGACTACATGGGAGACGACCAAGGAGGACACCATTGTTGAAAACAAATCATAAAAAAGCCAGACTGGAATATGCCAAACTACATGTTGACAAGCCACAAAGCTTCTGGGAGAATGTTCTATGGACAGATGAGACAAAAATGGAACTTTTTGCCCAGGCACATCAGCTCTATGTTCATAGACGGAAAAATGAAGCATATCAAGAAAAGAACACTGTCCCTACTGTGAAACATGGAGGAGGCTCTGTTATGTTCTGGGGCTGCTTTGCTGCATCTGGCACAGGGTGTCTTGAATCTGTGCAGGGTACAATGAAATCTCAAGACTATCAAGGGATTCTAGAGAGAAATGTGCTGGCCAGTGTCAGAAAGCTGGGTCTCAGTCGCAGGTCATGGGTCTTGCAACAGGACAATGACCCAAAACACACAGCTAAAAACACCCAAGAATGGCTAAGAGGAAAACATTGGACTATTCTAAAGTGGCCTTCTATGAGCCCTGACCTCAATCCTATTGAGCATCTTTGGAAGGAGCTGAAACATGCTGTCTGGAAAAGGCACCCTTCAAACCGGAAACAACTGGAGCAGCTTGCTCATGAGGAGTGGGCCAAAATTCCTGCAGACAGGTGCAGAAGTCTCACTGACAGTTCAGGAATTGTTTGATTGCAGTGATTGCCTCAAAATGTTGTGCAACAAACTATTAAGTTAGGGGTACCATCATTTTTGTCCAGGCCTGTTCCATGAGTTATTTTTTTTTAAATAATTCCGTTGAAGCATGGTTGAAAAGCAATGTCTGACTTTCATTGGTTAACATTCATAGAATTCTTATTTATTATTACTTTTGTCAGATTAAAGTTATTTCTGTGACCATTGTGGGTTTTTTTTTCATTGACCGAAGGGTTCCAACAATTTTGTCCACGTGTGTAGTTCCAGTAATGAAAATGCACAATATGCCTCAGAGTGGCGCAATGGTAAAGCGCTCGCCCTATCATCCGGAGATCGCCAGTTCGAATCCCGGGTGGTGCTGTAATGGGTGGTGCTGTAACCTCTCGCAGTCGGAGGTCTAGAGAGAGCTGATTGGCCGAGCTCTCTCAGAGGGGAGGGATGAGAGGTACTTAGTGCTCCCACATTAATCACGGCTCTACAGCCAATCAGGGGCGTCTGTGAGCTCACGCAAGCAGAAGGAGCGGATAGCGCTGTCCTCCGAGTGTGTTACACCGCTCCCAACGGTGCGTGAGCGAGCAGTTCGAAAAGAGGCGTGATAGTCTTCTAATGTGGCCTTAATGTGGGAGCCCCCTAGTGACCGGGAGGAATTGAACACGACTAAATTAGGGAGAAAATCGGGTAAAAAATCAAACAAACAAAAAGAAAGAAAATGCACAGTATTACAATGCAGCTAATGGACATATTATGATAAACAGAATGAGCAGCTCACCATCATATCTTCTGGTCCGAGTCGTTCGTTCTTTTGAACCTATTGCACTGCATAGCGTCTATGGGATTCACGTGACAGAAGAACGAACGACTCGGACTAGAAGAGTCATTGAGAACCGTTCATTTCTGTTTCCGAGACTACTCGTTCTTCTGAGTCACGTTAAAGACTCGTTCAAAAGGAACGAATCGTTCATGAACGACCCATGACTAGTAGGCACAGGGTAATGTGAGAACTTTCCAGAAGTTACTAGTGCAATGCTAAGGACAAAAAAACTACAAGATATATAAGAAGCATATAAATAAAGTATATAATAAAGGAAACCTGTGCAACCTTGATGTGCAATTTATGTATGGCATGAGTATTAATTGTGCAAAGAATTTAGTCAATTAGAGAAGAATAGTAATAAAGTGACAATGAAAGTTTATTATATGCATAATGGTGAAAGATGTAATGGTCAGAGTAACGGAGCAGACACTGAAGCTAACAGATGAGATCTATCCAGGTCGGGCGACTCTTGATTAGTCTCATTTTTACTCATGACTTCATGGAATAAATGTCATGCCACTTGTAGTATCGTGAAGCTTGTCGTAGTTGAATTCTTGTTTAAGAGTCACACAGTTAGCACTTACACAACTGATTCTTTTTTTTCCCTTGAACTTATGTACTGCTTCCTGTACAGAACCTACTGTATACGGCACTTACATAAGCATCGAGTTGTTGCAGATTAGACACGATGCCTTGATCTGCCTTTTCTCTATAGCTGACTGACAAGCAACCCAAAAAAAATATTTGTACACATCAATGCATGAATGCAAATATACTGTATATTTATGAAAAAAAAAAAGCATGCATTCGAATAAAACGTTATCGATGAACAATGTTGGTATGGGCCTCTGCAGCCGTGAATAGTGCACTCAGTTAGAGATGAATGCCTGTAACGCCTGGCCTCGAAAAAACGCTGCGATTCTACATGTTCAGACACGACACACACACACAGAAAAACAGAGTTCACACTTCTCCCTGACGATCAACTTTAATATGATCATTTCATCAGAGTAATTAAGTTAGTGAATTACAGCGCAATGTCTTTCTCTCTCTGACTACAGCGTACAGTCTGGATCTCTTTCATTTCATCCACGAACCTTTTTTTTTATTTTTTTCCCCCATGAAGCTTAAACAATTCAAAGAGATTAATTCATTTAGCCTTTATGCTTTTTCATTTTTACAAAAGCACAGCCACTACACTTTAATAAACAACAGTAATGCTGTTCGCCAACTGCCTCTAAAGCCCCAGGCAGCCTCCCTTAATGCATTCTGACTGAGCGATCATATATCACAATATCTCTGCATGGTTTCAACACGAGGTGAGCTAATAAATTTGAGTGTGTGTTATTCGTACTCGAAACATGATTGCCAATGCTGATGTCATATCCTGTCTTGATCTGCTCTACAAAAAGAAACATCAAAAGCTGTCAGAGCCCGAGTGATCGATACTTGTTGAAATGAAATGTGTGTGTGTGTGTGTGTGTGTGTGTGTTTTCCAGGGTCTGTGGGCAGGTTCAGGCACGGAGCATCACTTCAGAGAGCTCATTTATTCTGTGCTCTGCAGTTTAGTCCTTCAACATGAAAAGGAAAAAAAAAAAAAAAAAAACAGGCTCATAAATATATCTTGCTCTTGAGCGGAGAGATAAATGAGAGATCTTGTGCTTTAATAACTATCTGTTAGAAGTGCTCACAGAAAATTTGCATTTTTTTTATTTAATACTAAACATTTGAGCATTGAAGGAAAGTGTATTATTGCATCTGCAACCCTAATTAATAATCATCCTCATTTTAGTTTAGTTAAATAAAAAAAAAAACTACAACGTACATTAAAGCACTGAGTAACATGCATCCAGGAGACTAACTCGCTCGTATGAATTACTATCTGAATGATGGTGTTGCTCCACGGTTTCATTTTTTTTTTTTTTTCATTCTTATAATAAGCGTGCAGATGCTATTAAGATGATTATTTTTCGATGAATAATTTATGCAACTTGGTCAAATCCATTAGGGTTCACTGCAGTGACCGTTGGAAAGGGATGTTTCCGGGTCAATTTCCAAAAACACCCCATATAAACAATTTTATGTCAACACTGTGTGTACATTTTGTTGATATGTAATTCACTCGGTCATCGTCTATACCGCTTTATCCTTTATTCAGGGTCGCGGCGAGCCTGGAGCCTATCCCAGGAGGCTTCGGCACGAGGCAGGGTACAGTACACCCCGGACAGGGTGCTAATCCATCGCATGGCGCACACACACACACACACACACACACACACTCATTCACACATTCATCAATTTGGGAATGCCAATTAGTGTAATTTGCATGTCTTTGGCCTGTGGGAGGAAACCGGAGAACCCAAAGGAAACCCACCAAGCACGGGGAGAACATGCAAACTACATGCACACAGAGACAGGAATCGAACCCGGACCCTGGAGGTGCATGGTGACAGAGCTAACCACTACACCATCACTATGCCGCCTGATATGTAATTATTAGACAATAGTGTTAGTTTTCTCCATTCTGTAGAACAGTTTACTAAACCTGTTGATGTAAAAAAAAAATATATATATATATATATATATATATATATATATATATATATATATATATATATATATATATATATATATATATATGTCATCCATGTCTCAAAATGTGTTATAAAATGGATATATATATATTCTCATTACCACTCTTACATTCATTTTAAGACTTTATTACGTTTAGTATTTCAAAACATTCTAAAAAGTAAATTCACCCAAAATTATGGGTCTAAAAGCCTTTTATCCATTTCATTTATTAAAAAGAATTAACCTTGGATAGTCAAAATCCGTTCTATACCATTCTATATATATATATATACACACACACACACACGTGTGTAACTATGAGATGCTGTTACTGTGCTCATGCTTCTATTTCTACTGACATTCTTTCAAAATTCCAACCACACCAGTGCAGTCGTTACGCCACGAGCAAAGTTTTCTATGACATCGATGATAGAGAGAGCCAATATCTTACGGTAAACATCTTAAAACTGATAAATTATATTACTGTCAAAGAAGAAGTTGTCTTACATAACGTGCATGAATGAGCTTTACTCAGGGTTGTGAAATGACAGAAACAGGCTTCATGAACAGGTTCAGCTCTGATTAAGGCACACAGTGTGGTCATGTGTGAAAATGATTCCTGAAAATGATTCCCAGAACTACTCTTACACATTTTTCGAGTCCTGGAATATTCCTGTGCCATTCGGGGGGGAAAAAGAGAAAGACAATTAATAGATGTGATAACCTGCATTCAGTACATTAAGGTCATCAGCTGACTTCATTTTAACAATGCTGAGTCGAGACCTGAGCAACTGAAACAAGCCCAGATCGTAAGACAGAATGCACAGAATGCTCCAAAATGGTTTCAACTGACAAACAGTTTTCTTATGGCCAGACTGCTGTTTAGTCCCGATCCTGTGAATTCTCATAACATTGTGTATGAAAATGAAATGGCAACTCTGTTTTTGAACTTCAACTTCTGTTTATTAAAGAATTGGTATAAAGTTTCAATTCTAAAAATAATAATAATAATAATAATAATAATATTTTTTATGACGTACAGCCGCCATCATTTTTGAAGACACAGACACACACACGCCTATCTAACCAATCTGATTAATAGCGCGTTTACTTCTGCACTTTTACTAGCATTACATCATTTGGGGTAAAACGTTCACCTGCTCCAGACGCATTGAAATGCACCCACAAATCTTTTTAAAAGATCCCAAAAAGCTTAGTAAAATCGGGATATTTCCTACTCTACACTAATAAACCAACCCACAAAGCCAGATATTGGCATTATCGAGACCAGCGAAGGGCCACCGAGGAATTAAACGGAATTAAATGCAATCAGAGTAAAAGTCAATAAAGCTAAAATGCAAAGAAAAAAACCCAACAAGATCGCTGAAACTGAGAGGAGAAAGAGGCAACAGGTGTAATAAATCATCTCCATCAAGATTCCCCAGTTTGCTGCTTTTATTACTTTAATTGAAGCCATTTAATAATTTCCAAACTATTTCGCCCCGAGCATGCAGTGCACATAAATCCCGAATGTGTGTTCACTCATTTTGACTGCACTTAACATTCCAGCAAACCTCTTAATCTTTCATCCTCCCTAACACTCAACTACTTCATCGCGCTCTCGCTCACATACACACTTACACAAGTTCTGCCTATTGGGTTCAATATTTATACTGCTTTGCCTCACATTTATTATTGTTTCTTAAGGTCATGCCTCCCTAATTTCTGTCTGCTGAGAGGAAATAAGGCTTCGATGTTTTCTTATTCCATGAGTGCCGGTCTTTGCTACAATCATCATCCTTATCATTTTTATCAGACGTGGAAATGATCTGTCTCTAACCACACCAGACAGAAACCATTTGAACGTACTGTGCCTTCGAATACACTCATGGTATCGGTGCTTTCACCAAGGCGAAAACGTGAATTTTCAGATAGCATCATATAAAACCATTTTTCATAAGACTTAAAGCTTCCTATCTCCCGATCAATCTTTTTTTTTTTATATATGCGTAAACATTTTTATTTTTATCAGATAGAAAGAAACATGTTTGCTAAATACAATTTACTGCCTTTTTATGTGTTCAACTTTTTTGAATTCAAATCTTTCAATAATCTTAATGATCATTCAGATGAAGCTTGGCCCATTTAGATTTCCCATGAACAGACAAACTTAAAAAAAAAAAAAAGAAAAAAAAGTGTATTATTCTACAAAGAAAAAATGTTATTGCATCATGGTTACGGACACTACAGATTCTTTGCTTTTTATGCTTTTACCAAAAAAAAAAAAACAATTAAATCAACAATTTTTACAGGTCATATGCTTCTAGAAGCTTACACCAAATTTTAGTATCAATACTCAAAGAAATATGAATAATGTGCATCTTATCTTGTTTGAGGCGAAACTGTATAACCCTAAAAAATGGGGGGGATTTTTTTGGGTCACTTCTATGTTGCATAAACTTCCAAAGTAGCTGCTTCGGCACACACATTTTCTGTATTTTATGTATAACAAAAAAATGTAAATAAAATCAGCACCAGTATTGTGTTTTGGCCGACACTTTTCCTAACAAATAGAGTTTAGAAATGTTCTAATTGTAATAGTGGACACATTGGTAATGCATAGTTAAAGCATATACTTGTGTTGTTAAAATCCGGATACGGGCCTCTAATCATCCTGTCCCTCACCTCTCCTCCAGTCCCTTTTCCTCTCTTATTTCCCCTATTTCTTCCTCCCAGTCAAACCAATGACAGACGTTTTTGTGGGTATATTGTTTTGTGCCCTCTGGGTAAGGTCAGAGGTCAAAGGCTGGCAGGTGTGCATTCGGATTTGACTGACAGACATATGCGTGCTACCAGGTGTCTGTCAGTAAGTTCTAACATATATGTTTCTAACATTCATAAAATCCGATGTTTTTTTTTTTTTTCTTTCCTCTTCTGACATTGTTTTAATGAAATCATGAATTATACCAACAACGAAAGAAAAAATTTGAGGAACGACAGGGTTCTGAAAATGTCATGTCACAGGTCCTGCTTTGGGTTTCCTGCACCATGATGATGATGTACAATAACAAGTTAGGGAAGTAAGGAACAATTCAATCATCATGGCACATGGCAAGAGTAGAGCAAAACATTGAAAAGAGAAGAAGTTAAATATCCTTAAATATCGTTTGCTTGTTTTTGTACTAAAAAATAAAAAATCAATAGGGTTTCATTGACACACCTGTGTGGCACAGTTCATAACCTTTCATGCCTTGTGCATGGCGCTGGAGCAACTTGACTTAATGCAAGACGCTACAGGTTAATCAGTTTTGTCATTGTTGTTTTTTACTCCAGAACAAAGTAACAACAAAAATATGTTTTTTGTCCGTGTTTTTATTGTAACCAATTATGGCTTTTTCTATCAATAATAGTAAACAACAACACGTCTATTGTTTTACCAATAAAACTACCTTTTACTGTTAATTAAAAAAATAAAATAAAAAAAATCATGCCATTTCCCTGCAATGATAAATCCAGATCAATCCAGCAATGAACACTGATTTGGAAATTCCTCTGAAATACCCAGTTAAATAGGGATGGGAATGGACAGACACAAATTCATGAATGCAGGTCATGCAGAATCAGATTTTTTATTTCTGATAGATTCTTTTCTAAACAATGGAAAGCTAATTCATCGGAAAGAAGAAAAAAAAACGGTATATTAAAAAAAAAAAAAAGATGCAGTGTGATTTCCAATGCAGTTAGTGTAGTTTATAAAGTTTATCTACTGTAGGAAAGATGAAGGATATGTGTGTGGTGATGATACTGTACATACTGTACTGTAAATGAACCAATACTTTAAAATAGGGCAAAGAATGAGTGTGTGTTAGTGGTCACAGTGAAATAAGCATTATTCTTCAGTAAGTTTCTGCAGTTTTCTAATTAAAGTTTAACCTCCAGAGACTCGGACTCTACTGTTGTGTTCAGCGTAATTGCTCCACACTGTGATGTTTGGCAAAAGAGTAATATCTAAATGTCATCATAAATGGATCATACAAGGATATAGAATTTATTTATTTTTTTTTTATATTCACTTGAGGTCAAAACTTTTAAAATGGTCACTTGTCACCTGTCTCTCTGAATATTTACTGATCTACAGAAGTTAAATGGCATCTCAGCCTTGATGTCCTTGACGACAAAAAAAAAAAAAAAAAAAAAAAAGTTCCTTAGGAGTTTGTTTCTTTCTTTCATTTATTTATTTATTTATTTATTAAATCTGTGGGATAAAAATTGCCCTCAAGAGATTCCCAGAACTAAAAAGAAAGATTTCACCCGAAGCCCATCTTTTCAGCGAGGTTTCCTCTCCATGAATGAATCTGTACTGGTCTCTTAAGCGGGAAAGAAGAAGACCAAAGCAATCAGAAAGACTCATCGGCACACAACAGACTGCTGCACGTGGGAGTGTGGGATCCAAGAGCGCTTTGACGTGAGCTTTCAGCACTGCCGCCTTTCGTCCTGTCTTTCAATGTGTTACCCAGAACCCTCGTCAGCACAGGCCCTCTAACGAGCCACGTCTTGCCTTAAATAAGCGACGGCGCCTGTTAGCGCCCTCCGTGTACAGATAAAAAAAAAATTACAAAAAAAACCCAGGACTTCCTTGGACAGGGAAGGAAATGAGAAGAAGCATTGGTGGTTAAGCCTATTATTGCTCCTGTCCGTCTCGCCACACCATTAGCAAACTTTTTCTTTTATCATTATTTTTAGATCACTAGTCCTCTTTTAATACTCGAAGAAACAGAGACAGACAGAGAGCCATTAATGATGGTAAAGTGTTGGAGGAAGTGATACAAATCAAAGTTAAAGTAGAGGATTTTTTTTTTTTCTTCGATGTCTCAGACTGCTGACGTTTTAGGCCAAGTGTTCCCACCAAATGATGTTATTATGCAAGAATGAAGTTTGTTAGAAAGAAGAAATAAAGAATACTCAAAAATCTAAGTTTAAAAGAAAGATTTTAAAATGAATACAATTCTTTCACTGCAGCATGTGACACTGATGCCTGGATGTCTTTCTCAGACTGAATGACTGATGTAGGGCACTAATCGTTACTATGGCACTCCCTATGTAGGGCGCATAAAGCCGAATAGGAAGCTGATCAGGATTTGATTGGTACACATTTAAATTTCATACAAACTTGAATGATTCTTTCGATTGTGTAAAGCCGCTTTGCCACAATGTCAACTGTTAAAAGCGCTATACAAATAAAATTGAATTGAATTGAATTGGAACTTCAAGATAAAAGGATTTTAAATGCTAAAAAAGAAATGTACAGAATGTTTAAATTAAATATCTTCTAAAATAATTTAAAATGAATAACATTTTATCTGGAGCTTATCTTTATCTTTCCTTTTCTACAACATCTTTTCTATACCATGTTCTGTAGTATTCAGTATTCTATTGTTTCAGTGTATTATAAAATCTATTTAATTTTTTTAATTTTTAAATCAATTTTCCTTTAAATGTTGCCCGACATCCATGTGACAAGTCAGCTCCTGTTATGACCTTGTTATAACAACTATAAACACTTGTTATCTCATCAGTTCTTATCTAAAGTTAATAAGGCTTAAAAAATACTTGCACAGCTCCTCCTCTCACACAAAACTTCCTGGCTGTTACAAAGAACTGGCACTAGAGACTCCTTCCATAAATGCAAGAAAAAAATAATAATAATTAAAAAAAATGGTACTATAGCATTTTGATGTATATTTTATTTCTTAATTTTTTATTAATGATCTTGGACCTCCCCATCCAACAAGGAAAAATAGGTTGTTGTTTAGTAATGGCATTTATATCACAGCGATAATCATTATTAGTTTCATTTATTATGTATGAGACATCACATATTATAAAGGATTACAGATGGATTTAATGTTGGGGAATGTCCGAGGATCAAGTTAAGTCCTGTTTACATTTAGATTTCCCCCTATGATAAAGATTTATTCTCTCTCTCTCTCTCTCTCTCTCTCTGACTACACTGCATGTAATTTAAACAAGAAACCGGAAACGTCAACTCCTCTGTCTGCTTTCTGCGTACTGATAAACTTTTTTTTTTTTTAAGTGCATGGAAACAGTCCAGACAAACACCACCCCCCATCATGTGACTGTACATTTTACTTTGTTAAGCAACACAATTTTAAAATCAGTGTATTATTAGTCTTTGGTTATGTCAAGCATCTGGCTTAAAAGTCCCTGTGTATGACCTGTTGCCATAGAAACAATGAGATCATTGATATTAACTTGTCGTTCTTGTTCCAGCTAGAACTACTTTCTGAGACATCCTGGTATAGAAAAATAACTCTCAGACGAAACAGATTCGAGTAGTCAACTGCACTTTAATGTGTTTTAGAGCAAGCGGGAATTGTCTTTAAGCGAGATCTGAGCTTACCCTTTTTTTTTTCTTTTTTTTTTTTTGGCCAATCAGATTTGAGTATTCAACAACAGTGAACCCAATGAAACATTAAAAAAATAATAATAAAAAAAAACTGGAAGGAGAAAGATGCTGGGGCAGACACTAGTCGACTAAAGATAGCTGTCGTGGTAGAAAACTGCTTCCAGCCAGAGACACTAATCAGGACATTTTTGTGACTGTGATGTGACTAATCAAAGGTCTGCACTATTTTTAGCTTCTCTCATCTGTCCCGACTCTCGGCTCCCAAGGTACCTGAGCAAGAAGGGCATCCAAACTCGGGCACTTAAAAATGGCACCTTGTGCATGGTGGTGGAAATAGCAAGAGCGTGCAAGAAGACGGTTGATCTGTTAAACATGCTATGACGCCCCACTTTAAAGGAGAAACACACACCTAGAGAGCTGGATCACGCACTTGGCAAGCATACCATGTGACTTTCCACCATCAGACCCTTTGAACCCCTCATCCTCAATGCATTTATAAACACCAGCAGTGGTTGTTCGCGTTTAGCTGTTAGATATTAAAGACAAGAACACAGAAACCACTCAAAGTAAGAGTCAGCTTCCTGTCTTTTCATAGTTTTGAAGTTGATGAACGAGGTTCGGTCAGGAGATAACACGGCACTGAGTCACACACTGCTTCATCAGGGACCCGGTCTGACTTGCTCTATTTTTAGACACTGTTTTGCCAAAATGGAGGCTGTAAGTATCGTTTACAAAAACAATTAGGCCACACCTATATTTTCCTACAGATGGAAAGACTTCCGATTGCATGTCTTAGACGATCAGGACGACGTCATTGCTTTCTGTCACACACAAACTGGGCGATTGCAGTCAAAAAATTCCCCACCCGAAGCACAAACGCGCCTGCAAAACCAACTCGTTTGATACGATCGGCAATGAAAACTTCTCGATTACTGTGAAATGACTAATACAAGCAGTTCTGCTAATGGGTCGTTTTGTCCACACCTGTCTTCATCATAGGCAACCAGCTCATACTGTACGTGTGTTATGGGAACGGCCTTCTTGAGTATTTTTAACCTTAAACATTATTTATCACATCTTGACATTTCATGATTTCAATACATTTCCTTGTACGGAGTTTTACACAAAACTGACTTACAATGGTTTAAGGGCACTTATTTGGGGCAAGTATAAAGTATTTTTTGTTGAATGTAAGAGGGGTGTAAAACTGACATTTAGCAAAAACCTTAAGCACAGTACAGTGATGAGACTCAGCCGAATGGCAATCCCGGTCTTGGTGGCTCAGTTTACTGCCCACCCCTTAGAAAAATAAGCCGAATAAGCAGAAAACATTTTAACACCTCAACCATGGGTCTACGACAAACGGTATGGGACTAGTTAACTTGTACAAGAAAGAAAGAAAGAAAGAAAGAAAGAAAGAAAGAAATAATAATAATAATAATGATTATAATAATAAGCCTGTGAGATAATAATTGCAACCATTATTTATTAGTGGTTATAATAATAAAGTAAAAATTTTATTATGACCTACGTAAAACCTGTAGACACCAAAGTATGGAGGTTTGTGCGTTACAGGCCACAAGCGTTAAACACCACAAACACCTTCACAGTGCGGTATGTACTGCAGGTTTCAAGAAGCAACCAGAACTGCTTTTTATTTATTGTTAAACTTTCACAGTGTTGGTGGGCTATCTGAAATTTAGTGGTTAGTAGTTAATTCAACACTAAATCTAAGAAAATGTGACTTTCTTGATTGAATGAAAAATAAAAAAATAAAAACAGTATATCCTAAAACATATTAGAAGGTTGCATTTTATACATCGAGTTTAGGGTGGAATTAAAAAAAAAAAAAGGTGTGAGTATATTTAATTATTTAATATATACAGTATACACACACACACACACACGCGTGTGTATTGTATGCTAAAGGTGCGAGTATATTTCATTTTAATTATTAAACTTTATATATACGTGTGTGTGTATTGTCTGAGCAGCCGAAATACCAAGTTATTAATTCATTGTTATTTTATTAATTGTATTATTATTATTATTATTATTATTATTATTAATAATAATAATAATAATAAATAATAATATTAATTAATTAATTAATTAATTAATTATTAATGATTAATTTTTACTCTGTGATTTGGCTAAATGCTATAGAATATTGTATCATAAAACTATTGATAAAAATAAAAACATATGACTTGGAGAATTTCAAATATTTCATGCAGGTGAAATACTAGGCTGAATAAATGATGTAGAAGAACAATGCTTTTTTTTCAGAATGTACAATGAATAAGTTATGGAAAAAAGGATGTTTCGAGCACTATTGAATTTAATGGGTTCAGTGATCAATGCACGAATAAATTGTAAAGTATTGTAATGATTACGGTGTCTTATACTGTAATGTTTAGTGTAGTTATTATGGACTAAAGTAATCTAATTTATAAATAATTGAGTAATTTAGTAAATAAGTTAAATCTGAAACACACACACAGTGTATTATCACATCATATATAAATGTATTTTTAATAAACATTTTTATATTTAAAAAAAAAAAAAGTTTCAAATGTCTTTAAAAATTCTTTTTTAAATGAACTTCATTTACTTTATTTAATCTTTAACACTGTATATCAGTGAAACACAAATGGGACCCCAATCATGGATCACCCACATATGCTACAAATGCAGGAGATAACGATTCAGAGTTTTTAATTGATTGATGAATAACAACAATGTGCATATGCATAGACACCTACAGTAAGCTTTCATTACTCACACATAACTTCAAATTCTTATGATTTTTGAAAATTTGTCAGTGGTCCCAAAACGTCAATCATAGCCATTTCTCTGGGAAATGTTTCCACCCCACTTTGGCCTTTCGACCCCCAACCTGCCACCAGACAGTTACGAGTGAAAGAGAAGAAAGGGTCCGGCACTCACATAAATATTTAGCGCGAGATTCCATGGATTGACGCAAACTACTCAAATAATCACCCGTCCATCACTAAAGCTCTCCCTGCTTGTCACAGCAACACGGCTAAAGGACACAGAGAGAGAGAGAGAGAGAGAGAGAGAGAGAGAGAGAGAGAGAGAGAGGAAACACTCTTCCTGACGGATAGATAAACACTGCATGCTATCTGACCCAGATGCTCATGGGAACGGCGCTTACCGAGTGACGCCCAGGCTGAAAACTGGAAAAGACATCACACAGGATGGTGACACCATTTCTAAATTTAAAGCGAAAGCATTTCTCTTTCCTCCACATTCACTCTGCGCAGATGATGGTGCGAGCCGATTAATATTAAAAGCCAGGATAACATTTGCCACCTTGTGGATCGAGCGGAAGAAGGCATAAAAAGTCCAAATGCACGTGGTGGGAAGAATGGAGATATACGGAAAGATGTTAGGACTAAGGTGTGGAAAATAAGGGAGGAAGAGATGTGCAAGTTGTTCATTTTTTATGGCACCATTTCCATCAGAAAGGCAGAAGGTGCAGAAGTGTGAAGCCTCGGGTACATTTTAAGCTTCACAAGCAGGATAGACCATTCGCACTCCCAGGAAAAAATATATATATAAATAAAAAATAAAATAATATAACTCCGAGTACACTTTTCTCACTTCCCGATTCGGACTTTGCAAGTCGGAATTTTATTCGGTGGATTAGTGCTTTTTCTGCGAACTTCTTGAAAAATTGAGCTTTCAGCAAACTTGTAACTAAAAAAGAGCGCGAGCGAGGAGAGATAAGAGAACAAAAATGAGATGTAAAAGAAGTGAAGTGGTGTTAAGGTTTTAATAAAGTGTAGGCATTCTTTATCTCCAAGCACATATTGTTGCCTGCGTAAGAAGAAAAGTGCTTCTTTTCTCCCCTCAAAAAAATTGGACTTCTTTGCATCCGAGTGATTTTCACAGCTGGACACCCGAACACGACGCGACTTTATATTCAACCGGACGACAGAACCCTCAACCCTGAATTACGATTAACTTTGAGGTTGAAGACAAAGCATCGACTGTCACTAGAATATTCCCTCTTTCTATTATCGGCCATCCAAAATGGATCCTAATTCACATTTTCAGCACTTTGGAGGTCAAAGGTGAACACACTTGCCGAAATGCAACCCTAACCGACAACACTGTCATGTAACTCTATATGCCTTTTTCTGCGCCCTGGCCTCTGGATCATCAAACACACGCCGCATAATGCATTTGTGACTATTTATCTAAACGAAAGAGTAAATACACACGGTGGGCATGGGGACTGTGTGTGTGTGTGTGTGTGTGTGTTGCAGTGGCGGAATGTGTGTGGGGTTTTTGTGCTCATGTGTGTGTCAAAGTGAAACAGGGAAAGAATCAGGTTCCTTTTCTAATAAATAAGTTGCTCAGTAGGAACATATGCTGCTCAAGGATGTGGAGTTGACAATGTGACCATCACTGAAAAGTGATAAGAAAATCTGAGCACGCACGCGCAGGGAGGCAGGGATAAGCTATGTCGTGATGTAAGTGATAACAGATTACCAAAATATAATACAGGCGCTTAATGTGGATGACATGGACGAATTTATTCATTTTCTTGGAGGCTGATAATCATTAGGGTCATAAGATTTATGAATATGACAACATGACACTCAAAGCTTCTCCAACACCTGAATGATTACTTTAAAAAAAAAAAAAAAAAAAAAAAAAGGATTTTTAAGGATTTTATATCTAAAGTAAGACGAAACACCATTATATTGTGTATAAGGGATTTACTCAGTCACACACTTAGTGTACAGGTTGTATAAGCCTTCTTGCCATTAACAATACAAAATGATATAATGTCTCACCATCTCACCTATTTGCGGCTCTTTCATTCATTCATTCATTCATTCATCATCGTCTATCATGCTTATCCTGTACAGGGTCGCAGGGGGCCTGGAGCCTATCCCAGGAGACTACACACACTACGGGCAATTTGGGACAGCAATTACTCCAGTCTGCATGTCTTTTAACTGTTGGGAAAACCAGAGTACCCAGTGGAAAGCCACCAAGCACAAGGAGAACATACAAGAAAGTTCAAGTCTCATGGTGCTTCATCTATAATCTTAATCACATTCCTACATCAATCATAGCAACACAAGCCACTCATGGGCATCTGTGGTTATGCTGCACCGATGGATAATGGCCTGAGGCCTGTCTGTCTGGTCGACTTCCTGTGGGGAGGCAACTAAATAAGGGAGAAAATCTGGGTAAACCCCCACTTAAAAATAAAAAAAGATTTCATATATATATATGCCATAATTGCCATAGCATTATTATTTCCCTTGGTGTGTAAAGGGTGGAACAGAGCCCTAAACTCTTGGTGGGGGGGGGGGGGGGGGCGGGATTTTTCCCGATTTTCTGCTTGCTCACGCACCATTGGGTGCGGAGTAACAAGTAACACACTCGGAGGACAGCGCTATCCGCTCCTTCCGCTAACGTGAGCTCACAGACGCCCCTGATTGGCTGTAGAGCCGCTATTAATTTGGGAGCACTATGTACCCCTCATCCCTCCCCTCTGAGAGAGCTCGGCCAATCAGCTCTCTCTAGACCTCCGGTTGTGAGAGGTTACAGCATCACCCGGGGATCGAACTAGCGATCTCCGGATGATAGGGCGAGCGCTTTATCACTGCGCCACTCGGAGGCCTCACACTGATCAGCTTTGAGATGGAATGCCAGTTGCACCCTAAAATCAGTACCTGACCTCACTATTGCTCAGGGGACTGACGGTATTGAGTGGACAGTATTAGTCTAGGAACTAACTGACTAAAATCCATTTGTAAAGCATATTCAACAATCTGAATATTTGAGTTTGGCACATTGAGTTTTTTTATTGGATAAGGCATGTAGTTTCATCCTCGCATGGTTTAAATGTTATTTATTTGCTGCAAGTACGTTCACGGTATTAACAAATCAATTCTTAATAACAGGATTTCGCTCAACCCAACGTCATGTTTTATTATTGTATGAATACAGTAAGTGCAGTACAATTGACTGGACTTAATAAGCGGCAGCAATAACAACAACAACAAGGGTTTTAAAATATTGTCAATATTTTCCAAATTCATAACCGGGCAATATCAGCAGATAACAGCCACAGTAAAGGAAAAAACAATACATATATTAAATAAATCATGATTACAAGATAAGCAAAAATTACCTGCATTTTCTTTTTGGCAGTAGCAGTTTACACATACTGTACAAATATACAAACATTACTGTTCATACTACCAGTCAAAAGTCTGGAAACATTTTCTAATTCCATGGTCTTTCCTGATTTTTTTTTTATTTCTTTCTACACTGTAAAACAATGCTGAAGTAAAGCCTTTTTAACCGCCTTAACTGTTGGTTTCTGAGGCTGGAAACTCTGACTGTTGGTTTCACTTAATTACATAATGCCATATGTGTTAATTCATAGTGTTAAAATGTCCAATACCGTTCTAGAATATAGAAAAAAACATCCAAACTCGAGTGCAAACTTTTGACTAGTACTGTATATGCAGTATATACAGTGTGTACTGTATATAGGAGACGAAGTAAATATTGCATATCCAGTACTCTTAAGTAATGTTCAATATTTTAAGTAAGTAACTTTCTACCTTATTCCTCAACTTCATAAAATGCTTAATAAGGCACATAAAATCCATCGGTGCATCAATTAATTATAGTTCCGGGTTGTTTCGTGCGTCCAGCCCTGCGTTTATTATACAGTATTCCTTCCCTTTTCTGAGTGTCCCAATTTACCTGATCCACACTTTGGCCAAATTAACCTGATGAAATTTTAAGGTTCCGCTTATTTTCCTAAATCTGTACGTGACCGAAAGTCGTGACAGTTTTATGACCTCATGAAAGAGCCGAAGCGCATGCCATTTCTCCAACCTCAAAATTTTCAGGTCAACTTCAAGTTCGATGTTTACCGCAGCGCGCTCTTTTATATCTCTCTTATACTCTTTTATATCTCTATCAGGCAGCTCCGCTTTAAGGTCACTCTTGACGGTCACTTATCAGGCTGGAAAATAACTGCTGCAAATTTAAACTGTCCCAATTTCCCTGATGTCCCCATCACCCTTCAGCAGCCAGTTCCTAAGATCTGACCTTAATTTATTTAGAATTTTTTTTTTTTTTTTTTTTTTTATGATTCGGCGACGGCTTTGAACTGGTTAGAGTGCATTCTGTGCAGTTCATAAGGTTCAGCAGAGGCAGGCTTGCTATTTTTTTGTACAGCAGCTGCACTACTGCCCAGATCAAAATAATGCATGTTTTGGTTTCTATGTGCCCAAGGACCAAGTTCAACACTAAAACCCACTTCTGTTTATTGCTTCTACTTGTGTGTGGGTGAAAATGGTTTTCTTTAATATCTCTGGAGGAAGGGAAAATTTATCTGTAGACATAGCCTACTGTGAGAAGAAAATAAGCATGCTATAACCTTGCTGGACTTCTCCTACAGTGTCGTTCGTGGCTCTGTCAACTCAAATTGTTATACTGAGGTTCGAATAGAAATGGATGAAGATAATCTTACAGGACTTGCACAAAACTTTCTCATTGCAATTATTATTATTATTATATTTATTCACTTATTTCATTTGCGATCGAGCAGTAAAAACGATCTTTTAATGCCGCTACTTTATAATTGGCCCACTTTGAAAAGTTTAGCCTGAATTAACTGGGCCGCGAAAGAGATTTCAAGACATTTGTCTGTATTTTTAAAAACGTAGTACCAGGGGAGTGTTCCTTCTGGGTTGTAATGGGTTGCATCACCCCCAGCGCTAGCTGTAAAGCTGGCAGTTTAACTACTAACTTGGTCCTTGTTTACTGTACGTGTCACAGCGGATATGTTTACGCAAGTATGTTTCTCCTCTGGGTTCCGCGCAACACAGTGTTCCAAGCATTGTGCGCCCAAACTCACCCAATTACACGACAACTCCAAGTTTTTTTTTTTCCTTTCTTTTTTTTTTTTTTTTTTTTACATTTTACATATTGAAGATTGTAACATTTTACAACATCAGGTAAGGCTTTAATCTGGGCATCAAACTCAATGTAGTCCAGTGTCACATGGCCAGGCTGGCGTGTACACCTGCTTGTCATGCAATTAACCAATCAGCCCATTTTTTGGCAGCAGCACAAGATAAATTCATGTAGATGTTTCAGATAATGTTCACGTCAAACATCAGAATTGGGAGAATTTGTGATCTTAGGGACTTGGTTGACAGCGCCAGATGGTTTGAAGAAGTTTAAGGATTTCATAAAATGTCAATCTCGTCGAATTCACACACACACACACACACAGGACGGTGTCTAGGGTTTACACATTATGATGTAGGAGAATAAAAGACTCCCACCAAGCAGCATGTCTACAGGTGCAAATGCTTTGTTGATGAGAGAAAAAGCCAAACGAGAATGACTAGACGGATCCGAGTTAACAAAAACTGTAACAGTAGCTGAAATAACAATTCTTTACACCTGTAGGAGAAAGCTATCCGAATGCACACAGCATCAAACCTTGAGCCGGATAGACTACATAGAGTCTCGTTTTGTTCCTGTTAGACAACAAGACCTTGCTCGGCACATGCTCAGTTAAAATTTAATAAAAACATTTTTAAAAGATTTTGGTTATTCCGAGTCCACTGGAGCATTACGTTACTGTTGCTGGCTGATACAAGTACAACCTATTGTGACTTCTAGTTCTTTGGAAAAGAAAAATGTTTCTGAATTTGATTTGTAGCTTCTTAATATAAGAATAATGACCATAATTTATCAGCATCATTGGTCAACCGTGCCAGTGGACAAAAACAAATACGATCCATTGTTGTGGATTTTCAATTTCCAATTACGGTCGACTGACTTGGACACAAATAAAAAAAAACACACATATTCTAAATTCATTTGGTGGGCCGGATTGGAACCATAAAAACCATGCTGTATATGGTTCCTTTCACAATGTTGTGAGGAAAGTGGGATAGGGATAGCTTAGTGGTTAAAGCATTGGACTATGCTTCAGAAGGTCCCAGGATCAAAATCACCACCACCACCACCAACAGCAGTTGGGCCCTTGAACTCGGCCCTTAATCCCCTTTAACTGCTTAGATGTAAAATGAGATAAAAATGTAAGTCATTCTGGATAAGGCCGTCTGCCAAATGCGGTGAATGTGATGTGTTGATCCACGAGCCATTACATTTTTTTATGATCTGTTCTTCAAACTGAATCAGCATTAGCTTCATTGTTTTCATACATGAAATATAATTTGTCATGTTTCCTATCATTAAATGTCATGTCACTTTAACCAGTTGCACCAAAATTCCACAAGTCAAAGAAGTTTGATTAATGAAAGAATATATATATATATATTCCTGGGCTCATTGTCTTCGTCTAGATTTAAGTCTGCTTAATCCTGACTTGATGCTCATCCTGGCCAGACTGGAATTTTTTCCTATAACGACGATGATGTTCCACTCATAGCAGGCCTCTAAACGAAGGGTTGAGTAACTGCTATGCCTGTGCCTCACTCATCACTCCAGTTTGCAAAACAAGCTCAGTATGTTCAACTTTTCCAACCAAACCGAGCTGGGTGGTATAGGCGGTAAAGATCTTCACTGGAACAGGGTGTCATCTTAAGCAACACCCACGAGATCACAAAACCTATCAGGCGTGAGATGATGATGATGATGATGATGATGATGAAGAATGCAGCTCCAACGTCCATGCACTGGTGCAACTTGGGAATGCCGTAATAGACCTTCTGGCTGGAGATCCTACATTGTGGTTTCTCTGCCGTTAAATGGAGCCAATCATAATGACAGAAGCGGGTATGTTTTTGACTGAAAAGCAATACCACAAAGTAGTCTGGAGACAGTGACCCATCAAGTCTGAGCTAATCCTTAATTTTGTGGTAATAATCTTCAGTAATGTACCGGAGTGGGTGGAGACGAGGCCCTTTGGTGTCTAGTGTAGGAGATTTCATCTACTGTATTTTTAATGCAATAAGTAACAAAGCAAGCGTATTCTCTTTTAAAAGTTGAAACTTGAAGCTCTTTATTCATTTCAGGTCTAACTAAAAAGATTAAAAGATATATTTTTCCTTTTTTTTTTTTTTTTTTCTTTTAGTTTTTAGTTTTTCATCCTGCCAGACTCCTGTCTTCACAGTCAGGGCTATTTAGCAAATTTCTGTCCTCAATTCAGCCATGCTTAGCTTCAAACAGCAGTGTTGAGTGTATGTAGCAAAACTCCTACGATAATGGCTGGCAGATGGATGACAGAATGGTAGTTTTTAATGCACCGCATTGGCGTTTTCCTGAGAAACAGTTTATCACGACCTTCACGGCGTGGAGAGAGATAAAAAAAAAAAGAAGAAGAAAAAAAAACGTCGGGATTCGATTCTAACCATTTCAAATTGATGCTACTAGCAGAATTGGCAGCGGTTCTGCTCAATACATCAAGAAAACGAAGGAATAGCATTCTACAGCGATTTATCAATAATGATGGATAAGACTTGTTTACTGCACTGCCTTTTCTTGCGGGTGCTTAACCACAAATAGCAAAAATCCATTTGCTGCCATCACTTTTTACATTTTGCAGTCAGTGAGCAGAGCAGTCCCAATTTATTAGGACATGGCCTCTAATGGTAACACTCGCTCTCTCGCACGCAAACACACAAAGCACACACTTCATGCTCTGGTGCGGTGTTCAGGTTGATCCAGAAAGCTGCACTGCGGAGCTGAAAATTAATATGCTCCTTTGAGAGACTGACAGGCACCAATCTTACATGAGCAGAAGCGTGAGAGGAGTCGTCCTACCTGCATTTTAAAAACTGCTTGTTTCTCCTCCTCTTTCCCATCCACTTTCATTGACGTCTAATTAGAGCATCCCCCCCCCCCCCTGACTGCTGAGGAACCATTATTGCCGCCTACTCCAACCATAAAACCGAGCAATTCAAGCTTTTTAGAGACACTCAATCCCTACACCGGCTTCTTTGGCGCTTCTGATTTCCTCAAGCTCAATTGTTTTCCGTATGGCTTTGTCGGCATGGAATTAACCGTAAAATTGGCTTTTATCTCATACCGCATTACTATTTTTATTTATTTATATATATATATATATTTTTTTTTTACATCCAGACCTGACGCACGAAGATCTCGTCACCAGATGTGTGCGGAATTGATTCAGCAAGCTAATCACAAACCGTTTCGCATAAAGGCCCGTGCATAATAACAAGCCCAAAACAGGCAGTAGAAAGAAATGCGCAGACAGTTACTCATCAAGACTTACCTAATCCTTTAATTAGTGGTATCGATACTCAGCCATTTGTCAAAGTGCATGGCGAGGGATTTCCTCCAGTGTAGACAGTATTAGAGCTTAAGAAACTCTACCATCTATATTTAGTTGTCTTCCCGGAATACGCAAAATGTTCTTGCACCTGTGTGTTCAGTGATGGCAGGGTTTTTTGATGTGAAAATCATTCAGTTTTATTCCACTTTAAATGTGCATTTTTTGGGGGGAGAAAAGCCTGTTTGCACCAGTATGCATTTCTTCTTATAACTTTCTAACTTGTGTTTAAATTGAATCATCACAGGCCTGCCTGAAAATCGTAGGATTTTCTTGCTGACATTTTGACTTGCTTCATTTGACTGCTAAAGCCATGGTCCACAAAGCATGTGCAATGTGATCTCACTGTCCAAATGTAATCTCAGGGAACAGAAGACACTCCAACATACTAGATGTACTATGGAATGATCTGGATACCATCATCAACGAGTGGAGAAAATCATTGCAATACAGTGACGCCACCAAGAATAGGATATCGCTCCAAAATCGATAAATCGGCAAAAAGAAAACTGAGAGGCTGCCAAGAGACCTACAGCAACATTAAAGGAGCTGGTCAGACCCTAACTGTGGCAAGAGTCTTCCATATTCTGTAAATCTCTGAACTATGGGGTAGATGGATACACTGAGGCTCTAAGCCAAGCCTGCACAATTTTCACCATGTGGCGAAATGTATGATCAGTGTTCAAGTTTGTGCAGAATGACAGAACACAGTTTAAAGAGGAAAAACTCCCTCTATTTCACTCGGCACACCGGAGCCATGTTCTGACTGTCTGCTTCACGCCTGGTCTCCCAGGAACTCCTTAAATGGTCCAAACTTGTGGGAATGGCTTGTGGCGAGGTCAGATGTTGTTCAGTGGATGTGGCCAAGTTCCTGTAATGTACAAGTGGTGCTTGTGAATGTGGCTCTTCCGCAAGTTGACGACAAGCTGTCCTGCAGTGGGCTCTGAGCCTGTTTGTTCGGGATTGGTTTGTCTGCAGTCTCATCACCGCACCGTGCATCGGTTTTACAGCTTTATTCATGAGAAATCTTATTTCAATTCCCGGTTTTGACTTGAACAGACATTGTAGTATGGTCTGAAAAACAAGCCAGCTTATCTTCCAGGAAGGGAGATCCACGGTGCAGCATGGTAGGGCCAGGATCACGCTATGCAACCACTTCTCCTTAGCTGGGACTAAGGTTCTGGATATGATAGGATGAATCATGGATCATTCAAAATACTGTAGAATTCGAAAAACCTGCAGATCTGTTTTAAGCCAGTGATTATTGTGGGAAGAAAAAATCACATTCCAGCATGATAACGACCAAAAGTATAGATCCAAGTCAAAAACGCAACTTCTTCAGAAAAAAATGCTGAATGTTACAGAATTGCGGCAGTCAGAGCCCCGACCTAAATCCTATCAAAAGAATATGACTTGAATGGGGCTGTGGAGATCCACAGGAGATCATGGACTTTAATAGATCTGGAGCAAAGAGTGAAATAAAATCGGCAAAGAAAGATGCGCCAAGTTGGTAACGGTTTCTATTTATTTGTCACTTTAATTAATAGTGGACGAAAACAACCTGATTTGCATTATCTTGGTTGTATGTTTTACATCAATCTTGAAATTTTAACGTAGTATGTAAAACATTATATCCAGGGTACAAGCTACTGTAGGTATGAAGAGATCCTCACTCACCCACTCATCACCATCATCATCTATACCGCTTTATCCTGTATACAGAGTCGTGGGGGGCTGGAGCCTTTCCCAGGACACGAGGCGGAGTACACCCTGGACGGGGTGCCAATCCATCGCAGGGCACAAACGCATACACACACTTACACGCTACATCACACACCACAGACACTCTGGCACTGTGGGAGGAAACCAGGGTGACAAGAGGAAACCAAGGACAGGGAAAACTTTATGCACACGGGAATCGAACCCTCGACCCTGGAGGTGCAAGGCGACGGCGCTAACCACTAAGAAACCGTGCTGCCGTATGAAGAGATAATGTGTTCTAAATGATATAACAAGAGATATGATTCATACGGTGCACTGTTCATGTCGTTTATGATGTAAAGTCAAAACTAAAGTCGTTATAAGATAGCATGTAGGTATGGAGCTCAGGCTGGAGCTCAGGAAGAAGAGCTACAATTTGCAGACCTTGCTGACAGAGCTGGCACCTGCACTCCTTTTTTTGTTATGTGTTTTCTAGTATAATGGTGCCGTATTTATGACATATATAAAATATACGCAGGTAATAGACACACGAGTGTGTCAAAAGAACAAGACAGAAATAGAGACAGAACAGGCGAGCTTTTCATTATGTTCTGGGCAAATCGCACTCGGAGCTATATAATTTATGTAAACACACAGTTCATTTCTTGCAGGTAGAAAAAGAAGCAAATGTATATATACGTGCAAGTTGAAGAAAGGAAGTCAGACTACATAATTTAAAGCTACTTTAGTTGCCTAACTGAAACAACAGAACAATAACAAACTGATTGTAGAGACTTCGACGTTTCCACATCGGTTCTTCGGTCCTAACCCGCGTCTCTGCATTTGTTCCGTTCAATTGAGTATTGTTCACGGCAGCGTGTGGCAGTCGCCTAGAAAAATGCCGACCACCTACCGCTCACCTGGAAGACTGTAATAACGGCATAAAAAAAAAAAAAAAAATTATTACCAGAATGTTCCAGACAGAAAAATTTACCGGAGGATTGTTAATCGAAAAAAGGGCATCCAGCCAAGACAAATTAGAGGGGGAGTCTACACTTGTGTCTGTCTCTGGTTGGTATTGTGCGCTGTAGCCTGTAATTAGAAAGAAGAACAAGGGAGAGTCTGTGCTGGTACGGCACACCGAAGATCTACCTCACAATTCCATATTCACCGTGTCAGAGGAGGCAGTCGAAGTGCTCGAGGAAGAAGCACCGTAGAGGACGAGCATATTCTAACGGGCTCGATGTAATCTGTTCTTGTGAATAGCGCACGTCTAGTCTCAGTCCCGATGCCAGCAAACAGCAAGGAAGCCCAGATTGAGGCAAAATGCTTCCGTGCAACTCTAGTCCTGGCTGCGTGTCTGCGAATGCCATGAACTCAGTAAAAAAAAAAAAAAAAATGGTTCTTTAGTTCTCAGCGTTTTCTGGTGGAACCATCTGTCATGTCTAATTAGCGTTTCTCCACGACGCCTTGTTTTCTTCTAATATTTACATTCTTATGTGAGGCCCTTCATAGTCATCAGCAGCTTTTCTCATTTACAGCTTGCCGTCATCACCTTCTCGTGCCTCGACTCTCTCTTAGTGTGTGGGTTCGCGAGTTCGGATGCGGGAGCATTCAGAGTGCCATTGTAGAGCTGGACAAGAGCGTCATCGGAGCGTGTAAAACACTTTAACGAACTGACATGCGCGTTCAGATCAAGTCAGCCGTTGCGTTTTTTTTTTTTTTTAAGAAGTACGGGTAGAAATTAATAATCATTCCTTTGACACGACATGTCTTATCAGGCCAAACATACAAATCAGTTTTCAGCATTTCTCATCTGTCTGTCTTAACAAAGATAGCGATCTTTTTTTTCTCCCCCCCCCTGTCTGCTGGACTCGCACTAGCCTGCAAGAAGTGAAGCGTATGAAGATGTTCTTGTATAGAGAAAGAGTGACCAGATGAAATCCATTTGAGCAAGTCTCAATAAATTCCGACGGACACATTTATCACTCGCGACCATCTTTTCTGATTACTGAAGTATTCACTTCTTGGAGAATGTATTCTACAGAGCTGAACTCAGTACCAAGTCACAGAAAATTCCTTTTAACAGCCAATTCTAGTCACGCCTGTCAGGCATTGAGAGAAAATCTCGAGTCCGATGGCGTTGCATTTATCGCCACAAGTAAAATATGCATTAAGGAATTAGTTACAGAGACAAATTTTTTTTTAAATCTTAAAAACTGAAATTATGTAGCATGTGAAACATTTTCGGCAGACGTCAACTTAACTGAGCGCCGGCTTGCACCTACATTGTTCGTGTGCATCCAAAATTTGTTCACGTCACTGGAAAGCCAAGCAAAGCGAGTTTACAGTGGTGTGAAAAAGTGTTTGCCCCCCATACTGATTTCTTGTTTTTGTCACAAGGCTTGTTTGTCACACTTTAATATTTCAGATCATCAAACAAATGTAAATATTAGTCAAGTAAACACACCATGCCGTTTTTAAATGAAGGTTTTTATTATTAAGGGAAAACAAAATCCAAAACTACATAGCCCTGTGTGAAAAAGTGTTTGCCCCAGCCCCTGTTAAAACATAACGTAACCCTGGTTTATCACACCGGAGTTCAATTTCTCTAGCCACACCCAGGCCTGATTACTGCCACACCTGTTTCCAATCAAGAAATCACTTAAATTGGACCTGCCTGACAAAGTGAAGTCAAAGTCCTGACCTCAATCCAATTGAGATGCTGTGGCATGACCTTAGAAAGGCGATTCATGCTCGAAAACCCTCGGATGTGGCCGAGTTACTCATCGATTCTGCAAAGATGAGTGGGCCAAAATTCCTCCACAGCGTTGTAACAGACCCATTGCAAGTTATCAAAAACACTTAATTGCAGTTGTTGTTGCTGAGAATGGCCCAACCAGTTATTAGGTTTAGGGGGCAAACACTTTTTCACACAGGGCTATGCAGTTTGGGATTTTGTTTTCCCTGCATCATGTGCTTACTTGTGTTATCCTTGACTAATATTTAAATTTGTTTGATGATCTGAAACATTAAAGTGTGACAAACATGCAAAAAAAAAAAAAAAGAAAGAAAGAAAGAAATCAGTAAGGGGGCAAACACTTTTTCACACCACTGTTCATATCTTTCCAGTTTAGTTTTTTAAAACATTCGGTGCCAAGAGGAATCATAAATCAAGGTTTCGCAATAGGAAATTTCATCTTGAGAACTCGCCTTTGAAACGGATTAAATGTGTATACCGCGGTACGGCTGTAAATCAATGAAAGGTATAAGAAATCATTTTGTAATCTTAAGATATTCCAAATGCAACTATCCAACCTCTCAGGTCTATTCATTATTCTAATTACTCTCCTTTCATTCGCTAATGATGTAAATGCAGTAATGTGTGTGTTGTCGCGTCATGTTGGTGTCACTCCACGCTGTGTTCACACAGTCGCTCCTGATTACCACAGTGTCCAGCTTGTGTCATTTACGCGCTCGAGGCAGCTAGTGATAACCTTCCTACAGCCACCAGATAACCTCGTAGCCCTAAGCTATTCGAGAGTCAAAGGTCGGCCCTTCTGTCTGCAAAAAGTGACAGTCAATCATGACGGGTTTCCCCCATTGTTCCAGAAGAAACAGAGAAACCAAGAGTCCTTTTCCTTTGGAAACATCGCCTGACAGGAGGGGTGGGGAAAGGTCGACATGTCAAAGCAAGGATCGTCACCAGCCTTGTCGGAATGAGCTTTTAATGACGAGACGGCAGAGCGTTTTTGTTTTTACTAGCAGTCATGGAAAAAAATGGCAATCCCACACACTCTAAACACAAAAGTCCATAAAGCCGTGCCAGTCTGAAAGTCTGAAGCCTTCATTGAGCTGTAAGTGTTGGGCGTGTGCTTTAACTAAAACGTCTTAATTCCAGATCTTTTCCTCTACTAACCTCTCCAGCCTCTGTAATTAAACTCGCTCTAACTACACACCCCTAAATGTGTCTATTTAAACCTTAACAAGTTGGGAAGAAAAAAAAATAAAAATCCACCACCAAATGCACCATTTGTCAAACTAAATGAGTTGTCATATCATCCAGATTTTCTCAGGGTGGGCTGACCTTTTTGCTCTCCCTCCCAGTTGTTTCTCATTCTCTCTTGCCATACTATTGTTCTCTGTGGGCAGCAGAAAAAAAAAAAAAAAAGAAAAAAAAAACGTTCCCATCCTGTGCCTCACTTAGCCGAATGCTTTATAGTCATGTTTTGCCTGAAACAGAGGAAGCGCCTCTGTTTTTTCACACGGGCCGATCCGAGACCAGATCCGTGCATCCTCTAATAGACGGTGGAGAGTTAAACTTGGGCAGGGGATGCTGATCTCTGATGAGTACGGAAGCATGATTTCCAGCGGGACACCAGGACCCACGCAGTTCAGACCACCAGTACAGCTAGATCTTGGTTGGAGTGCTGCATGCGCGAGGCTAATGATGGACGAAAATTGGGCCGGCACTCAGCAGTGACATAAGACCCAGTGTGGGTGCGTTCATGAATGTCACTAAAACATTAAACATCGGTTTTTCATTTCTTCCAGATTTAAAAGGCATGCATTTCATGCAGGATTTCCCTCCGAGACTGTCTTTTACAGCCACCTTCGCTTTCCGGATCTGGTTAACATTATGACTTCAGCGTGTGTAGTCACAGATAAAAACACAAGCTTATTGTGGTTGAGTAGTCCTCCAGAGAGAAGAGAATGAGCGAGGGAGAAACACAATCACGTATGATATCTTTATAAAATGGCCACATTCAGATTAAATGGACAATTTGCCAGATAAATATTTCAAAGCTTGCTTAAATACTAAAGACCTCAACTACAAGCAATATCCACCAAACCAGAGAAAGTTACTTTCATTTACCCCATATGAACTTTAGAGCCTCTGATCTCTGTACTTCCTCTTAGCTAAAAGCTATCTGTCTAGTTAGTCACAATAAAGACAAGATAAGTGTGCTGAAACGGACTTGTGTCCGGTTTACACCCACACATCACCCAGATTGAGCGGTCACCGCTGACAGGCAGTTATTAGCCCAAACGTTATTGCTGGCACTAACAATTAGCCAAGCGCTAAAGCTGTTCATATGGTGTGTAGCAGTGACACTGTGTGCCTCCCTCATGTTAGAGATGTATTCGAGGTAGATGTAAAGTGATTGATCAAGTCTAAGGGGACAGAGAAAATACCTCTGCAACACCTGCGCTGGACAAGATTAAAAAGGTCCTCACGAGAGTTTCACAATACATCCACACCAATGCTTTTCCTCCCGCAATGAGCAAAATGAGTTTAATGAACATGCTTACAATAGCACGGTCTGCATGCTATTGTGTGTGTGTATATATGCACATACATACAGTACAGACCAAAAGTTTGAACACACCTTCTCATTCAAAGAGTTTTCTTCATTGTGTTCATTGTGTTCTTTAGCCCAAACGCGTCTCTTCTGCTTGTTGCCTGTCCTTAGCAGTGGTTTCCTAGCAGATATTCTACCATGAAGGCCTGATTCACACAGTCTCCTCTTAACAGTTGTTCTAGAGATGTGTCTGCTGCTAGAACTCTGTGTGGCATTGACCTGCTCTCTGATCTGAGCTGCTGTTAACCTGCGATTTCTGAGGCTGGTGACTCGGATGAACTTATCCTCCGCAGCAGAGGCGACTCTTGGTCTTCCTTTCCTGGGGCGGTCCGCATGTCAGCCAGTTTCTTTGTAGCGCTTGATGGTTTTTGTGACTGCACTCGGGGACACTTTCAAAGTTTTCCCAATTTTTCGGACTGACTGACCTTCATTTCTTAAAGTAATGATGGCCACTCGTTTTTCTTTATTTAGCTGCTTTTTTCTTGCCATAATACAAGTTCAACCTCTTTGAATGTTTAGCTATTTTAGTTATTATGCTGCCCACAGTTGGAACCAGCTTCCAGAAGAGATCAGATGTGCAAAAACACTAGTTACATTTAAATCTAAACTTAAATGCATATCTGTTTAGCTATGCATTTATTGAATGAGCACTGTGCTACGTCCGAACTGGCTGCATTATTTTATGTTTATCTAATATTTTTAGCTGTTTTATTTTTATTTTAAATAAAATTTTAATTAGTTTTAAAAGTTTAATTATTTGTATCTTTAATCAAATTTTTTTTATGTTTTATTGCCATTGTTTTCCATTTAATTTTATCATTATTTTCTTCTCTTTTATGTAAAGCACTTTGAATTACCATTGCGTATGAAATGTGCTATACAATTAAACTTGCCTTGCCTAATGTTCCCCAAGATAAACTTACAATATAACTATAACTTTCCACAATGAAACTATAAATATGCTATGTAGCTATAACGTTCCTCAAACGTATAACACAATAACATACTATAAACATGTTCCACATTATAAATCTAAACAGATTATATTACTATAACAGTATATAATGAAACTATAAACTAACTGCATAACTTAAACATTTCATGAAGAAATTATAAACACACTAACAATAAAAGTATAAGCAAGCTACATGACTATAAAGTTGCACAACATAAATCTAAACAGAGTACGTTACTATAAAATGTTCAGCAACATAACTATAAATGTACTGCGTAGCTAAAGCGTTCCACAACGTAACTATGAATTTAATTACTTAACTTCAAGGTTTCACAAACTATAACTAACAAACTATAAACAGTCTACATTACCATAACTTTCCACAACAAAAATAGAAACAGAGTACATTACTATAACATTCCACACATTATTATAAATTTAGTGTGTAGCTTTACTTTCCACATAACTATATAACTATACATTTACTATGTAACTACTGCGTAATGTTCCATAACAGAAATATAAATTTACTATGTAACTATAACATTTTATAACATGAATCAAAGCAAATCAAAATTTACTTATAACACCTTTCAAAACCAGGCATTAACAAAGTAAAAAAAAACTTTACTAAAGCATGTACCACAAAAATACAACAAAATATATTAAATTCTCAAACTCAGGAAACTAAGGAAACTTAATTACTGTAAAAGGCATAAGTAAAGAATAATTTTAAATAAACACATAACCATGAAATTACTCTGTACTTATAATGTTCCACAATAAAATTATAAGATACCTAGTATGTATAATGTTCAACAATGTAAGTGTAAACATGTCACGTTACAATTACCCTCCCCAATAAAATTTAAACATACTACTGTATGTAACTATACAACTTTCCACAGCAAAATATGAAACAATACCTAACTATAGTGTTACACAACCCAACAATAAACATACTACGTAAATATGATGTTCAAAATCAAAACTATAAAAACAAAAAGCAAATCATGGAACAAGTTCATTAAATACATTTTAAGGTTGGCAAGTTGCTCTAGTATAAGAGGAATCAAACACTACCGGAGTTACTAAATAAGAGGTAGTAACTGCACTTTTACTTCATGTCAAACCTCAACACGGGAGTCTTTTTTTTTTCATGCAAAAAATTAAAATAAATGAGCGGACCAATTAGAAGAAAAACAAATTGTGACATAGTTCCCCAGTGCTGGTTTTACACATGATTTAGTCAAACAGGCTACATTTACATACTGTACATAAATTGGATTCATGATAAATCTGATCATGAATCCAATCAACATTCATGTTTATTGATGCCTTATTAAATAATGTTAGAATGTTAGATTTTTACCTGAATGTAAAGCAGTACCAGCTCAAATTGAACCCATGTCCATATAATATTCACCTTTTTCTGATTTCTGTTAACTAAATGTCATGTTTTATGCTGTAATCATTTTGACCAACCATTGCTATGATTTTCTCCAAATACGTTCACACCATCCTCTAAAATGTCATTCATATCACATTTGGTTAACACAATTATTGTGTGTGTTCTGGAGCTATAGGACGATTCAGGATGAGCGTGTAATTTCTGAAATCCAATGTATATACCACAATGCCATCTCTCAAATTAGTTAGGGCATAACTCACGGGTTAAGGTCACGGGTTTAAATCCAAGGTGCAACTGTTGGGCACTTGAGCCCTCAAACCTGGATAAGACCACATACCAAATGCTGTAAATGTGAGTGGAAGATTATAAAAGTCAGATTTCATTTGCATATCGTAGCCTTTCTTTACACAGACTTTCTCTATTACTAAATGGTCTGTGTACATGTATAATTGCTGATCCAAGCGGCGTCTTCCGAATTAAGTGTGAATATTTTTTTTTTACTTGTTAGATAATTTAGTCTTGCATCTTTATTGTAAAATTAAGGATGGAATTTTCGGAAATCAGTTATGTCCTGATTATTGAACTATTGCATCACAATAATGAGGCAATTTATACACTGTAGTTTACTGTAAGTAAATAAATAAATAAATAGATAGATAAAAACATCTTAATGCTAAGAGAAAATGCACTTTTTTTTTTTCATAGAGGGAATTTTCATTCACAGTATGGACAATATTGAGCATTAAAATCCATTCCGCACACACACACACACACACACGTCATAAAGAAAGATGTTTACATTTTTATATACACGCAGATGCTTGACATCCAAATTACCACTCGTACATACTCACTCAGCACTAATTGCACCATACAGACATAAGCGTGAGCGCGTGAGAGAGAGAGAGAGAGAGAGAGAGAGAGAGAGAGATGACACGTTAATTATTGGTAAGAGGAATGAGAAGAGATCAGGACCTGTGCCCCTACATGCTCTCTTAAATCCAAAAACTTTTATAAACAGACACTGTGATAGCACTTTTGTTGTCTTTATGTTTTTGTTCTGGTTTTTCTGTAGATTGATTATTTGTTTTATCTTGGCTTCAGAAATGCTGAGAAAGGGGAAAAAAAAAAAAAAAAAGCAACCCTAGTCTGCGAGTAGCTTAGACATGCATGAACTTGCACAAACTACTGTATGCACACCATTTTACAGTGAGAGAATAGAAAGCCTGATCTTCGGCACAGACGAAAAGTCTAGCAAAAGGTCAAACTTTACAATTCCCAAACTGAGCATCGCTAACATGGCATTGCTACATCACTGTTTAATTTCCCCTCATTGTTGAGAAACAAGCAAATTAAATCAGTGAGATCTGGGACAAATGGTTATCACCGTTTTCACAGCTTTGGAAACATACTGGGAAATTTCTGTTAGGTGCAAATTAAACACAGGGTGACGGATGGGAGTCGGACGTGTTTAGAGCAGGTAGTACACGGTAGGTGCGGATGGGAGGGGGGACAAGCTAGGCGTCTTTCCCGCTCAGTCGAATGTCAATTCTACATTGCAAAAACGTTTGATTGCTCGCGACAGGTTTGTTCCAAGGTCACAGCACTGCAAGGTTGGCGGAAAACATTGCCAGGATGAGAGAGGCACTGGTTAGGAGCTCGGGACGGTCTGCTCGGAGACATGCAAGTGAGTTGGGGTTCAAGGGTTAGGGTGCATTCAAGAGGATGGTCATCATCTAGATGACATTATTTTTCATAACTAAATAAATAACTCAAATTGCATGTCATGACCTCTCTGACATTCTAAGTCAGTTTTAATAATAAAAGATTTTGTTTGACTCAGGAGGTGTTGCTTTTATTACTACTGTACCATATTGTGAGATGAGTGAAGAATTGAAAATCTCATTAGCTGTCCTGCCTATGCTGTCTATTGCCCCGCTTCCACACATAAACAACATTCAGAGATTGAGCATGGGGCAGAACGACTACAATTATAGCCTTATTGAACTGACAGGGAGAGATGAGCAAACCATTGGAATAGATTTTGTTTTTGTTTTTATTCATTGGCCAGTACAAAGGGCGGCATGTTAACACTGCCGTCGCACATCTCCGGGATTGTGGGGTTCGAATGTTGACTGTGTGCATGGACCATAGCATGTGCATGTCCTCCCTGTTCTGCCATCACCTACTGTAGGTTGACACCCCATACAAGGAGTACTCTACCTTGTAGCACAGGCCAGAGCATGTCAATGGATTGTAGGCTGATTGAGAGTTCCATGTCGTACTGTACGAGTGCAAGGAGTTTGTGGTTTGAGTTGAAACAAGTTAAAGTGATTTAATTGAATTTCACACAAAAGGAAATTCATAAGAAGAATATGCTGGTTCATTTCCGCATGATGGGGCAGAGTTGGCGACTGTACCTTTTCCTTCTGTCTTGAAAATTTTGCATAAAAAACAGAGTTCATGTGCCGTTTTTTTTTTTTTTGGTTTGTTTTTATCCAAGCATGCTTTCTCCTCATTGCACCATACAACAGTACAGAATAATTTGCTGTTGTTCAATGCCCATGTGTGAGGCCAGAGCTGAACACTACAAGGCCTCTGTGCTTTTTTATGCTCTTTTCTTTCTCCATTTGTTCAAATCACAGCTGGAAAATTGTTCTTATTGCTCAGTGAAGGAGTGCTTTGGCCCCAAGGATTTCCACCCATCGATTTCTCCACAATTATCACATACAGCCTACCAGACTGTAGCTGTCTGTCTTTGCGTACACGCGCACACACACACACACACACACACACATCAGAACGTCACATCATACACTCAGAAAGAAGGTGAAATTGTTACCCTGAACCTCAACAGAAAATTAGTGGAAGCTCTTATATGAATAAATTACGTTCCTTTTTATTATTTCTTGAATATAATGCCATCTCACAAGCTAGGATTCTTTTAAAGGTTCTCCCAGACGCAAATAAACCAACCGTAAGCAGATCTGATGTCAGGAGATTACAACAGAAAGACTAGAATTTTACAGAACACGACGGTAATCTTGAAAACAAAACGGCTTGCTGATCGTGAGAGATGACGTGCACGGCGATCAAGGAGGATGAGATCCATTCTCCATATGGATATGTTTAGCCAAACCTCAAACAGCTTTTTAAGAAGAGGATCATTGATTGACCAGCAACAGCCTCTGGGTTTTCATGCCAAAACCCACAGCAACGAGTCGATCTTGTCAGATGTTCCCTCAACTCGCATCCTGAGCCTGCGAGAGAATAAAGCTTCACCCCGCCATGCACAGACAGACATGCTGTTATTTATAATGCATGATCAGTCAGAAATTTGGTCAGGTTTGACAGACTAAGTGTGCAGACTGTGCAGTTTTATTTTTCCTAACAGCCTACTCAGACGCTCATAAAGATCAGGCCTAGTGCTCTGGTGAGCCCAAGACACTAAAATCAATATGAGATTATAAGAACGTATAGGTTCTTAACCTAGTTGATGCGTCCCTAAACATAAAAACCCATAATCAATCGCTCTAATGGTTCTGGGCACACCTGTAATTTAAAAAATGATAAAAATATACTCGGACAAGCGGTTTTGTAAGATATGAGTCAACACTCAACATCACATGCCTGATGAATAAGCACCTTTTTAAGTCACCGAAACAACAATGAGGCGTTGCATAAATGAATTGTGCAATACGAAATCAAAACGCTCATTAAGACGGATTGGCTGCTGTAAGAGATTGATTTGAGTATTACAGCTGAAGGCAAACCGTGATTGTCCTGAAATACGCAACGCACGTCACGTTCAGGTGACATAGAAACCAGACAAACACACTCCCCAGAATTACGCTAATCCCGTCTTATTACAATGAAATAAAATCACCCTGAGGCGCTCTTGATATAAAAATTTGATGATGATTCGAAAAAGATCATTTTTAAAGTCAAATCTTGCTGATGCGCCCTGAAAGGAAAATGGCAACATTTCCAGCAAATAGGGCCTGGAGCGGCGTGCCGTAAAAAAAACAAACATTTATGCACTTTGTGGGGAGATGAAGCTTTCAGCGAGACACAAGCAGATTTCTCCCATTTAAAAGGGGGGGGGGGGGGAGGGAGGGGGGTTTTAAAGTCCTTCCCAAAAAACCCGTGAACAGACCCAATCCCTTAAGGAGGCGCATTCAATCAATGTTAAAAGCTTCTTCATCCATTTACAGTCTGACATGCAAGTCAAACCATAAAACCGCTTCAATTAAAAAAACTAAAACACTGAAATATAACTGAAGCTTGATTACATATTTCTCCTGCATTTCGCAAAGTGAATGATTAACCCTATCGTTTCAATGCCTTTTGTTCCATTTAAAACATGACGTACACTTTATCAAATGTTTGGCGCCTCTAGTGGGTCTTCAGGGAAATACGACGATGTTGCGTCTTTATCAGCTAGTCAGTACAGTCTCCTGTTATAAACAACTTTTTTTTTTGTTAGTTTTTTTTTTTTTTTAAAGAGTTTGCTCAATTTTAGAAATTCATAACTTTTTTTAATAGGTTTCTGAGCATTTTTTGCAAAGAAATGTTTTCATTAAGATGTAGAATAAGAAAAATAAGAATACCAATAAAGGTATAATAATTTTTAATCCTGGCATGTTTAAACAATAAGAAACATTTTAGATTTTTCATTAAAACTATTTAAATAAAACTATTTAAAACCGGACATTAGAATTGCTTTTTTATTCAGATAATTTTATATGCCTTGTTCTCATGTATATGCAAAAATATTTTTATTTATTTATTTATTTTTAAATAAAATAGAATGTATTCAAAATAAATGAGCAGGATAGATCCTTAATAAGGCTATATTATTTTTATTTAAAATTTCATTTATTTAAATGTTCTAATAATGGAATCTTCAACACTTATGTAAATCGCTCTGGATAAGAGCATCTGCCTAAATGTAAATATTAAAAAAAAAAAAAAACTTGATTTTATAATAATGACAGTAATACATGAATTAAATGTAATCATCCATAAATATTCTACATTTGTTTAAATATGCCCTAAACCTATTATTCATCATTAATAAAATATAAAAGTACATTGGAGAATAGCAGTAAACCTTAAAATGTGTTTAAATATAAAGAATGAAATTTCATGAGCAATTACATGCAAATGTCAACCATAGCACGGGACAAAAAACATTCATAGAAAAAACATTATTCATAGAGCATAGCATAATTCATAGAGTTCCTCCCGAACTATACTGATGCACTAAAACACCACATCTGCTTTTCCCGACTAAACCTTTACATTTAAACAGTAAAGTCCAAAACTGAGCATCAGAAAAGGCACAAAAAGGCACAAAACTGATGATGGAAAAATACAAAGAGCAAAAGAAATAAAGAAGAAATGAGCAGGGGGAAGAATACCAATAATAACTGCTGATTTAATCATTTCTCTCTTTCTTTTTTTTTTCCAATTATTATTTCAGTTGTTTCATGTTCAAATGTACTATTAAAGAATGACTCAGAAATAACGTGAAAATGTCACATCAATAACTTTTTAATAACAGTTTTCAAATCAACACTTGATATGGTTATTCGAGTCTATTTCATGGTACAGCTGAAATGCTTTCTGTAACTGTTTATAAAATTCACAGAACTTGTAGAAAACCTGCTCTCTTATATACATTTGCTCAATTTAATGTTAGATCCAGAATACTGATTAAATGCTATATAAATTTAGGAAGAGATAAAATGTTAAAAGTTATGCCAATTAATTTACTCACACTAAGCTGATCCATGCTCCGAGACTTTTTATTTATCAAAAAAAAAAAAAAAAAAAAAATCATTTTATTTTATTGAATTTTTATATGAATATATGCACAACACTGGATCTGCTCCATATTCATTTTAGCACCATGCAATTATTTATATTGTGTAATATTTCCGGATCTGCATTCATGTGCGACAATTGCTAAACGGTTAATTCTAAAGAAATAAATGAATAAAAGAATGAGTTAGCTACAGTTGTTGTTAAGAATAACATACTTGCATTTAAACCCCACAGGCTTCAATGGGTGGCAGCATATTTCCCTGATGACTACGCGGGCAGCACTTTGTCCTCACCGCATTCCCTCACACAAAGTCACATTCCTCTGTAAATGTGTGTGTGGCAAGCAACGTTACCACCGAAAAAATACCAATGTCAACAGGTGAAAAGCTAAACAAGCTACTGCACATACCGGCTTAGTAATTGTTTACTGTGGTTCAGAGAGCAGGATGAGTGTGAAGCTGCATTTAAATGTTCTCAGGCTTACTTTTAAGTGCTATAGCAGGAAAACAAACAGGCACGGGTCGACATGGAAAGGAAACGGTGGACTCTGCTGATTCAGGCTTGTGAAAACATCCCCTTTCACGCGCATTTCAGTGAAAGATCTGAGCCAGTCAGAGTCTGTCCAACCCGCTGTGGTTGTAAATAATACGCCGCTGTCAGGTCTCCATTGTTCACCCCGAAAAACTGATTGACGCGGAAAAGATACGGATCTAAACTAAATGAAGGGGCGTTTGTGTGTTTGTACAGTGCAACCACAAAATCAGTTGATGCACAGATGAACCCGAGAAACTCAATGTACAGTAAAGCTAGTGGTCGGTGCTTGGATTAACTCAGAAGAGATCATTTCTTTTACTTTTTTACTGTAGTACCAGGGTGTCCACCTCTGCACTAAAACTGCTAAAACGCTTCTATGTCAATTTTGGGTACATGATCTTCAGGAAGCGATCAAGCGGAAACTGATTAAACAAGTGAGCACTTTATATTAATAATAATAATAATAATGTTGAACACGCCTTGCCAAATCCAGATATCCAGATACAAATAGAAATATACTGTAGTCATAATGTATAATTAACATATTAATAACAATATTATTATAATAATATTAATAATATATAACTGCAAACAAATTGGCTTTTTTTTTTTTTTCCTGCCAGGAAGCATCACATGAGCGATAGCCACATGCACAAACACACTAGCACATTCCTGACAGCCTTCAGTCACACCAACAACATGTGAATGGATTGCTGACAGAAGACATGAGACAAGTGCTCAATCTGGGTTGCATCATGGTTTGGATCGATAAAAGAAAGATACTATCCTGGATTTTTTTTTTTTTTTTTTTTTTTTTAGACAGGCGAGAAGTTATATTCATGATATCTAAAAAAAAAAATAATAATAAAAAAAAAACCTATTTATATGTGAAGACCTTCACATATTTCCCACTCTTGTTAGAAGTGTATGGCTCCGGTGTCAGCTGTGGAGGAAACGTTGATGAACTTGAAGCTTGTATTTATATTTTGGAAGGAAAATGTCAAGGCCTCTTATGTTGTATTATACAAACTAATTATATCATGTTTAACACAGAATCACGGCACGGCAACAAGCCATTACGGGAAACACTGGGACTTTCCTAGAAGAGTTAAAAAGGGGAGAGATGAGTACACACCAGCGTATGCCTCGGTATGAAGGTGCACTTACACACAAATGGAAAATTATGTCTGTTTGTTCAAGTTAATTGCGCGCATGATTGAAGCTGTAAAGTGATCTAACCTTTAAGCGATTCTGCATTTTTCCCCCCTCACTTCTTATGGCAACATGTCTGTACTTATCACAGTTGGCCTTTAATGATGGAGAGAGGGAAGACTGGATCTTAACATCTTATAGGTAGCAATAATCCAAAACAAACCATCTGAAAACAAAACGTCAGTGAGATATGAACTGAAGTCTAGCATCATTTACACAGCGGTTAAATTAAATTAGCCTGGAGGATGAACATCTCCAATCATCAACATTTTTGTGGTGTTTGAAAAGGTTACAGAATGTTTTTGAGGTAAGGATTTGGTCATTCACTGACGGTGAAGACGCAACATTTTACCATCGGTCTAATTTAAGTAAGCCATCACACCACACAACTCATCGCACATGCATCTTTGTACGATGTAGGATTTTGATCCTCCACTATGGTACATCCTATACTGAGGTTCAAATCACGGCTCGAAAAAATAGTTCTTTTTTTGCATTCCCAACAACTTCAAGCCAGTAATTTTAAGCTCCTCCAAGGAAGCCTGCACTGAATCATGAAATCGATACGGCGTGAAGTGAACACGGTGTGACCTGAATCATTATTATGACAGGTTTAAAAAAAAAATTTTAAATACATGAGTGAGTCAAATTTGCTTTGTGGTGTGTTCGGGTTCGGGCTTTTAGGCTTGTAAGGGCAGGTGTGAAACTGCATGGGATAATAACCTTAGCAAATCGCTTGGTTAGGAAGCAGAGCTGAAGCTTTTGCTAGAGGAACGCTTTGAGGTTCAATGTCAAAAAATTGCAAATCAGATCTATTTCTACCTGACTTAAAGCAAGGTAACCGTCACTTTTTTTTTGGTCATCATACAGTATGTTCTGGACTGTATTTTTGGAACCCTGGTCCAAAATTCAGTTCCCAGCATGCACTTCAATAAAGTCTTATGACATTAATTGTTTCAGCTGTATCAGAATCTGTTGCATTGTATTTAATGCCTTTGTTTTAATTTGGAGTTTGTCTGGCTTCTGTTGAGTTGACGTTGTGTTTTTTTTTTTCTTTTGTCTTGTTCAGTTCTTCCTTATTTCCTTAATTGCTATGCTAATGCTTAAGCTAATTCAGAGTCCTAGACCTGGTTCCTGTTTTCAGATTGATTTCTGCCGATCTTTAGTTTTTCTGCTTTGTTACAACTGCTGTTTTTTGTTGTATGTAATTAAGTATCGCAAATTTTTTTAAATATATTTATAACAGGAAAAAAACATGAAACAAAAAACAGGTTAACTTTGCCATCCTTTATCCCTTTACCATAGCAAAGTTTTTTTATTTTATTGCATTTTTATTTCCTTGTCACAATAATAACAACCATTGTGTTTTGTTTTATTGTTTAAAAACAAACAAAAAACAACACAAAAATAACAGTGTTGTTCCAAATGGTTGAGATAGCACTTCATGGTAAAGGTATTTACAAATACAAATGTATAATAATAATAATAATAATAATAATAATAATAATATAATAAAAAATATTTAGTAAGTAAGTATTATTAATTAGTAAGTTAGGCATTAGGGCCACTTTCTTGTGGTGTGCTCTATAGCAATATTGTTTTTAGCACAGCATACCTCAACCGAGTGGTAGAGATGGCTCAATCAAGTTACATTAAGCACATTTCACAACATTATATAGTGATTCCAAATGTGCCCAGCCAAAAAGTTCACATATTAAAAACAAAATGTTAAAAACATGCAATTTATTCATAACAGTTAACATTAGCCTAAATGTTTGTACTCATTCTAGTCATTTCCTATCTATATTTGTGGCTAACCTGTGGGTTAAAACAATGTCTTGTTAATCAATCAGACAGGTCAGAGGTGAATGTTCAGATTGGTTTGAGGTGACAGGAATGACGTTGTAACTTAAATAATCCTGCTCGTTGGATGGAAAAGCATCCCAGGAAACGCAATCTGTAGGTTTCACTCCTATCAGCCAGGAACAGGAATTGGAGGCTACAGTCTGCGCAACCTCAAGGAAACTAGACAGCATTCTCATTAGTCCTCGTTGGTGGCTAAAGCCGTTAAAGTCATTATCTGGAGAATATTCCTGTCATTGTGGAAGTGGAGATGTGGAAGTCCATTGTCCACTTAGTTTTTTGCTTGCATGTTCCTGTCCAGCACATTTTATATGCTTCAAGATTTCAGCTCTTGCCTGCTCTCCTAATTAAAGCAAAGCACAACATGGTGACAGAACTGAAATTGGACAGCCCTAAATCCCGCTCCTACTGTACTGTATATCTCGTGGCCAGTGTGGGGATTTGAACTCCTGTCTGAGCCGTCATATAGGTAGTGTTTGTGTATGGTATAAAATATACCATGAAACAAGAAATGTCAGAAGTGCATTAAAGCTGATTTATGATCAGATTTCCAGCGCTCCTACAATTAAGCCTGATTCTAAGCGATGTTGCGGCAGCTGACGGAGGATGGTCAACTCCATTCAATAAAAATGCTGACCTCAGTCGGGCTATTCATCACTGCAGCTTGACTCAAAGATTTTTTTTCTTTTTGTTAAAAAATGTGGCACGTACAGTATACTGTTCCAGGTTTATAGTTATTCATGTGCAATTTAACCTTCACGCAACTCAAACTTGCTGGATCTTCTATGAAACGAGCAGGAAACTTCCAGAATGATCCTATACCAGCTAATCAGAATTTTCAAAATTGTAAACAGGGTCCGGAGATGTATGAAGTAGCCAGAATTGGCTTTTTAAGGCTATAACTCAGACATAGTTCTGCAATGGAAATCACTGGACTACAGTCTTACTGTATCATTATATAGAGCTGCTCATTATGTATATGAGCTAGTAACAATCTGCAATGATAGTTACCGATCTACGTAAAAATGTCCTATTATAATAAAGATTTTATCATCATCCTGTATAACTAGGACATCCATCAGTCATCACTGAATAGATTTATTCCATGTATACTGCCTGAAAAAATGAAATGAAAAATTACCGTTTCAGACTGGTCAATTTATTGGTCTACATCAGGCCTGACGGGAAGGATCTCATACATTATAAAAGCTGATATAAAAAAAAAATTCTGAACCATCAACTTTTTGTAAGAGATGCAGTCAGAAAAAAAGGAAAAAGCAACATTAATGGAGAAAAATAAATAAATAATAATAATAATAATAATCAGTAGAGATCACAGCTATGTTTAATAGTGAACCTAAGAGCATTTCCATCCGCACACAATCTGATCAGAATTCACAGGACTGGGACTAAACAGCTGTGTCACCAGAAAAAAAAAAAAAGATACTTTCTTTTAAAACTTATCAGACAAAGAGTCTGTAGATTGCTAGGGAGCATAAATCTTGGACTTTGAAGTGATGGAAACAGGTCACATGGTCTGATGAGTTCACATTGACCCTATTCCAGAGTGATGGGCGTGTCAGGGTAAAAAAGGAAATGCATGAAAGGCTGTACCCATCATGCATAGTGTCCAATGTACTGTACAAGCCTCTGAAGACGGTGTTATGATCTGAGGTTGCTTCAGTTGCTCAGCTCTAGACCCGGCAACATTATGTAGCAATAAGATGACGCCAGCTGACGACCTGAATGTACTGAATGACCAGGTTATCACATCTATGGAGTTTTTCCTTCCCTGAGGGCACTGATGGAGTATTCCAGGACTCAAAAAGTGAAAGAGTGGTTCTGTTAGCATGAGGAAATTGTCCAGCAATAGTGCGTGAGACGTTATAGTGTGTACCATCGCTGTCTTCATAGAGATGTCACTGTCCAGATGCTCCACTGGTGACATTTCACTTTCAAATCTACAGATGTGTTGAGTTTATTAATCATGTTAAATGGAGTCAAGATATTAAATTTCTATAATATGTAATGCTATCAGTAGCTTTTCACATTAAGGCTCGTTTGTGAATTGTTTAGGATGTGCAGCGAGAGAAGTAAAGGCAGAGTTTATATGAAGAGAAAAGAGGGAAGGCGAGGCAAGCTCACAAGTACTGTAGCACAGGGACATACTGTAGAGCGTGAGCAGTAACTAAACGATAGGGTGGTGGAAGTGCGCACACAAATTAATGAATAAATATGAAATGTGTATGGATTTTCTTTCAAACCATCAGACTAATAAAAACAACCATTTGCATGCATAGATACAGTATGTACATATGCTTAACCATGCAAAGGGTCTAATGGTGAGAAAGCCAACTGCCCAAGGATCTATTTGCATAAGACTGTAGGGCTGGATTGCTAATACACTGCATTACATATGAAAATATATGTATAATAATAGTAAGAGTTGGCATGCAGTTGAATATTGCTTTATTTTCGACAATTTATACTAAATGGACAGGAGTACGAATGCACAGATGTCAGGCGAGGACTCACGCAGAGCTGCTGGCATTCCAGATCATCCCAAAGGTGTTTCGTGAGGTTGAGGTCAGGGTTCTGTGGAGGACACTTGAGTTCCTTCACTCAATACTTGACACATCATGTCTTCATGGGGCTTGATTTGCACGCAGGGACGTTGTCAAGACGGAACAGGTTTTTTGGGCCAATTTTTTTTTTTTTTTTTTTTTCGGACTGATAAAGCATAACATAATATTGTGTGCAAGAGATAACATAACGTACGCGCATGAGACTCAGGTGTCCACATACTTTTGGCCACGCTACTATTCAGATTAAACACGTACAGTGCAACTATGGATGGCCTCTCGCGTCTGCATTGCATTTTTTAATCGAATATAAATACTGATTTACATCTAAGCAGTTATACTGGTTGGTTGTTTGTTTCCCCTGACAATATTGACACAGTGTTCTAGGCTTTCACACAGAACAGCACATGTGCAGGACATGCATCATTTGATGCGTCAGATTTAAATGCAACATTCAACAGAAGAGGTGAAGAGACAGAAAGCACCAAGGCCCTGAAACACATCTCTGACAGTCCGTCTCATTCCTCCTCTCCTGCCATGTCTTGCTCTTTACTCCTTCTCGCTGCCACTCTCCATCACATTCTCTCTCTCTCTCTCTCTCTCTCTCGCGCTCTGTGAGTTTCCTTTTTTGCCAGTGCATCGCTTGCAGATTCATATTTTAACATGCCACATTAAAGATGAATGCACATGTCAGTTCAACCTCCATGCACCCATGTAAACAATGAAGCTCCACTTTTCCATCGCACGCTTCTCTCGCTTCTGTCTGTCCTGGGAGAAGAGTGTGACATCTTCTCCCCCTCAAAAAGCATAAAAATATTCTTCCTTTTTGTCTCCTGAGACAGGCGGTAGAGAAATGACAGAGCATGAATGCTCTATAGTTGGGTTTGTGATGAGGGTGTGAGAAAGGGTCTGAAGGTCACCAAAAAAAAAAAAAAAAAGATTCTGGCCTCTATGCTTGCAAGGCCAAAACTATCAGAGATTTATGACTTTTAATTAACGTAAATGAATGTAGCTGCAGCAACTCAGCTAGCCACCCATCCACACACCCACCCCAATCTTTCCTTTCTTGGCACTCACACGAGATTGTCGGGTTGCCCCTGTGTAAGGAGACAGGGAGCGAGCCAAAAGCGAGTGGAAAAGAGAGAAAGATTCAGAGGCAGCGAGTGGGTGTGCGAGCAAGTGATCGAGAGATGAACAACTTGCATGAGAATGGATGAGAGAGAGAGAAAGAGACTTTCCTGCACTCATCTATCAAACTGCACACAGATTATTATTATTATTATGGATTATTGCTATGTTCGGATTAATTACACATTCTGAAGCATAGGCAGTTCTCACAACCACATGTGCCTATACTGATATATATATGTGTGTGTGTGTGTGTGTGTGTAGTCAGGGCCCCTGTCTCAACACGTTCCAGAACACATAGACTGCCCCAGGAATCTTTGTTATCTTATTATTGCGTCTGAAAGAGCCTGAAAGTCTCCCCTCTGCCAGCCGGGTGTCGTGCAGAGAGGGTTGTTCATTAGTTACGGAGCCAAACGCGCGCACATTTCTCTCCCCGTCCCTCCAGCACAACCACCCGCTCCCCTCCCACGGCTCCACCCACATTCTGTTGCCATGGTGGTTGCCATGCCGATGCCAACAGTGCCATCTGAAGGGCTTCAACTACCCTGCTGAGACCCTTCAAGACTTCATCGCTTCCTAAATGCTTCCCTTTTCTCGCTTTCTCTCTGTTGTCCTCTCCATCTGTTTCTTTCTCGCTCTAACTTCTTGCCTTCTGTTTTTCACTCCTGCCTCTCCCTTGTCGTGTTCTTTTCCGCTCCCTCAATCTCCTTCTTTCTAACCATCACTCTGGCTTTCTGTGATTCTCCCTTCGTTTTTATCTGCCTTGTCATGTGTCTCCTTCTACCTGCCCGTCTCCCTGCCCGTCTCTCCTGTCTCGTTGTATCCCTCCCTGTGTGACTCCCTGCCTGTCTCTGTCATGTCTGGCCTGAATCATTGTGTGTGACATCTCTATACTGCGCTATGCTATGTTGAAAGGAAACGTCGAAAGCTTTAACCTTTGCCCCCGCCCACCCCCGGGGTCATAGACTAACGAGGTGCTGCGAGGACAGAAAGCAGGAAGACGGGAAAACCGAAAGACAGCCTGTCAGCATGTACAGTGTCACGCTGCTAACGAGAGACTCGCTCGGTCTCAGAAAGAAAATAAAAGACAAAGATGAAGCATGGAACGCATGCTATAGACACACCTATGAAGCAATGTCAACACATCGGAATGTGCCAAAGCTGACGAAAGAACGCGTTTTACATTCCATTACCAAGATCCAATTTAACTCAGAAGCGTGTTCCGTGTCAGACACGGTCATGTAGAGCCAAGTATGAAAATCCAAGGGGCGGCTCAAATTATCGGATTTCTGAATTTTTTTTTTTTTTTTTTTGGATCAGGCAATATTCCACGCACGGAAGAGCTGATTTAACAACCTGTCACGTTTAATTCTCTATCGGACGAGAGCTTCCCCAAGTGCTGCTCCACGTTCTTACTTAAACCCGCAGACGGCAGTGAGGGCGAAGGATCAAAGACCAGAGCGATAGGCTAAGAAACAGGAAACCCGCAGAAACGCTTGTGTGTTGCTAATCTGCATCTGATAGCATAAGCTGTGTTTATACAGCATCACTGGCCTTATTCGTCACCAGCACCAAACATGGACAAGCAAAATAGTATGCGGTGGAGAAGTAATATCTGACACAGACTAAGGGAGTTATGGGGTCAAGCAGCTTACCATAAGCAGAGGAGGAGGATTCAGGAATTGTGGTCATGCTTGGGCTACGAGTCATGTGGAAAATGTCACTGCTGTAGAAGCGATCAAAGGCTCAGAATAAGAATGCTCATTTGACGGGTTCAAGTCGGGGGTCAAAATAGCAAAATCTGAAATAGATAAAGGATTACTAAACATACTAAATCCGCCAAATTATACATTTGCAACTGCGTTCAACCTCAGCGTACAGGTCAGATAAACATTTGTGCATTGATTGAAATATCCATATCATTGCACCTTTGGCCAGTTCTTCTTTATTAAACGTTTGGTTGAGGATCAATTTAAATGATATTAAATGTAACCGTTTCCTCATTAGAGAACAGAACACCACCATTCATCATGGAAGAAGAAGAAGCGGAGCTCGGATGATCATTATTACTTTCTGTGATTTGCTGGTTATTTCACCAGCTTACAAGAGGATTTTACTCCGGGTGGTAGTTCTCGCGTCTGCTACGCAAAAGGCCCAGGTTCCATTCACGCCCAGGGCCCAAACCCCAGCCAATGGAAGCAGTGCCGGTTTCCCAATCCCGGATAAAATGGGAGGGTTGTGTCGGAAAAAGCCTGTGCAAAAGTTGCGTGCGGATCGGATGGTCGATGAGAACGGCCCATTGGCGGAAAAAGCATTGCTGTTTCTCTCTGATACAATTCAGAGAGAACCACTGCACCAAGATACATTTGAACTTAAACTTTTCATAATTCTGTGCAAGTGGTAACACAATAACCCTAAATGTTTAGCTCGAATGACTGCTCATATTAAACCTATTGTGCATGTGGTCTGAGGTTTCTTCAGTTCCCTACACTTTGATTGCAAACTTGAGCCTGTGGTGATTGTATCCTCAGATCACAGTTCTTCGCTGAATGGAGTAGACGCGGATCTTCTGATGTTGGAGACGATCTGCCTCATGGTAGGAGATTTTGACATGCGTACAAAATAGAGCGCAGGTAAATTTTTTAAAATGCTTGACTTTTGCTCACTTGATTGCTTGTGTTGTTACGTTTTTACCCTGCGTGTTTACCTTGTTCATGAAAATCGCAGGACATATACTTAAATAACTGAACCTACTTACAGTACACCATTTGAGCTCTGTCTAACAAACACAATGTTCGTGTGCATGGTGTTATAGTTCCATCTCTCTGAAATGGCTCGACTAACATTCCCTACCGCTTCTACTGTAAATAAGCTCCTTAATAAGGACAATTGAAGAAAAGAGCCCTTCATGATGCTTCCCCCCACCATTCAGCAATTGTTGCCTCATCTTGAAGAGGAACCTTGTCAACTGGAACTTGTAACCAAAAACTGGTTATAATGATTTCTTCACAGTGTTCCATATCAATTTAAAGAAACGAGTTTGTTAAACTTCACAAATTAGCCCAGGGTCTGATTCAGTGTTAATTAGCAGTGAAACAGTAAACAAGAATTAATTGGACAAAACCCAAAAGACAACAAACACAAAGTGCTGATGCTGGCTTTTGATTTATTTATTTTTTTCTTTACATTTACATGTTTTCATTTGGCAGAAGATTTTATTTTAATGAGTTTGCAAGTAGGCAGAACATAAACTAGGGTTTTTTAGTAAGTGTAGCAAAGGCTTTCTATCAACTGACAAGAAGCAAGTGCGAGAGATTAGTGTGAAAAATGAAGCACTGCAGGAATCGAGTCTGTGCTCATGATGGGTTTTAGTATAGACTTTGACGTATCTGGTGCTCATTGACACTTCCGCTTGACTAGGATTAGGTTATGTTAGAAATTAGGGGTTATGGGTGAAGGGTTAGGGATAAGGGTTGGATTATGGTTAAGGTTAGGGTTTATGGTTAAGGGTTAAGGTTTAGAACCCTTCATGATGCTTGTATTGTTTATAGTTAGTGTAGAAGCTAGGTTTAGTCTTGGTAAGGTGCTTGTTTTTTTTTTCTTCTTCTTCTTTAAGAAAATGTAGCCTAAACTTTGGCACAATTTATGCCGAAAATTACATCTAAAAATCGGTTGATAGTTTTTAATCTTGATCTTAACTCCATCTTGTTTTCTCTTAGACATGATCTTGCCTGGATCTTGGCTTGTCTGGTTGTGAAGTGGTATCGGGCAGACGGGGTGAAGACACTCAGTAAGCACCAATACCCAGGCGTGTTACTGACACTGGTCAACCTTGTGGTTCAAGGAAGCCACATAGTAATAATACCCATCAGGCACAGGCAAAAACACAAACATAGCAAAGGGACAAGAGTATAGAACAAACAATGAACTGCTTAATATATCAAAGTGCCTATTAGACACGCTACTAATATAACAAAAGATGAATATTTTATTAAGAATTGCAGAAAATGAGTTCTAAACAGAATCAAATATGGATATTTCAAAATGAAAACAAGAAATGCGCTTTTATTTATAGAGCCGCTGCTCCACGTAGCCCACGCAGATCACACTCTAAGTGCAGAGTTATACAGTATCTCTGCTGAGGTCTAATAAACAAATCACATTGTATATTTAAAAACATCCATTGTGCAAGTATTTTTGTCCTTTGTTTTCGACCCAGAACATGATTTGGGCGATAGAACGAAATGCCGCATTTGTAGTACAGTAGATTCAGAACCGTTTCGGAAATGTAACAAATCAAAATAAGAAATAAATTCAATTCAGTTCAATTTTATTTGTATAGCGTTCTTAACAATTAACGTATACAAATACTTGTACATTATTGGGTGGGTAATATATAAAGAATCTATGTAGAACGGTTCCAGATTTGGGGGTAATACACTGCTTTGAACGCTACAGGCACATCCTTAAGTAGTTGGACAGTGACAATTTCCATGTTTTTGCCCCAAAACATCAGAACAAGGGATTTAAAATGAGGCTATCAAGATGTGATTAAAGCGAGGACTTTCAGGTGTAATTTAAGGGATTTAAAAAACATTTAATTAACATTAAATGTTTAGGAATTACAGTCCCTAATCAAACTGGCTGTCAAACTGATAAACAGGTTAATGGACAGTTGTGCCAGATAGTTATTTTATGATGAATAAAGACATAAAAGGTCTGATTCCCAAATCTTTCTAAACGAGTCCATGATTGTGTTCACATTACCAGCCACATTGTTCAATTCTATTTTGTTTTTTTTTAGTCAGAGCAGATTTACTTGTCATGACAGTTGACATTTATAATTAACTTTTAAAAGTGACTAACATGGATAATATATAATATAATATACAGTATATACCAGATATATAAGGACCACATTTGAAAGTGACTGATCCGATCTGAAAAACAGCAGATTTGTGCTTTCAGACAGCCCTAAAATAATCTTGTAGTCGCTGGTAATGTGAACATAGCCTAAAGTGTAGCTAAGAAATTAGATAGAAATCCTTTAAGAAATGTATGCAGTTAATCTGAGCTCAGTTAGGAACTCGAGTGAAGTAGCTGTGTTTGAGGACCTGTAGAAATCCATAAATGTCATTATGTGATATTATTATTTGCTGCTTTTACATATTTTTTCAACATCCCTGTACATGGTTTCCAGGGACATAATGGCATGCTCTACATTTAATATATACATTTAAAATAACAGATATGTAGAGCACTACACAAACAGAGATACGCACAGTGTTCTAGCGTTACACCCCAAGGGGAAGGGTATCCATTTGCACCCAGTGTATTTGCTGCCAACAGAAAGCGCATAAATTGGCAAATAAGTAACAAGCAGCAGTATTATACCACAGTTTGTGTCAGGTCATGTATCACCATTGGAACAGACAGGATTCATAATAAATACCGATGTTAAAAACGGAAAGCTCCCAGACTGTAACACACTTTCACGTCGATCTCTCAGTCATCCTGCACTTTTCACAGGTATCAGGTTTCACTTCTACTCTCCCCCCTACCCCCCGACCCCCCCGCTGTTCAGATGTAAGCTAAAACTTCCCTGCAGCAACACCGCGGCGTTCCTGCCACCGAAAGACATTCAGACCTAACAGGAGCACGCCCGCATAGACAGACAATTTCACCCACGATCCACAAACAAGGTCGATACAAGCCCGCGGTCAGAGCTAACGTCTGGTTTAGCTAACGTCCTCCTCCTAAGCCGCTTCGAAAACACAGTCACGGATTTTTTATTTATTTTTATTTTTTATAAAATGTTCAGTATTTAAGCACTTTTAATGTAGAATCAAGCACTCCGTTTCCAACATGGGAGAAGGCAAAGGCATGAATAATTGCATTTAGGTGAAGGGTTAAGTGTATTCAGTACCTGAACTTGAACCCTGTGTGTATGCTAACATATGGAAAAGGTAAAAAAGTGAGAGAAAGATGTTAATCCTCAGACTTGCCCAGGTGTGTGTGTGTGTGTGTGTGTGTGTGTGTGTGTGTGTGTGTGTGCGCGCGCAAGACCTGCTCAACTAGCTTTCTCCACCTTAGCCTCAGGGTTAAATACAGTGCTTTTTAGCTAAGGTCATGGAGAATACATCCTGTTAGCATTTATTGGTTTGCACATTTACAAAGCTAAGCCAGAGAAATACAGTAGCTGCACAAGAGCATGCAAGACGAATTATGCAAATAAATACTTCGGTTATGGAAATAAAGCATTTCCATAAAATCATTAAAAAAAAGTATTTCTTATTCAAGGATTTGGAAAATGGTTCACTTTACATCGCGCAGTAACGTCTAAGTGTTTGGTGGCTATTGTGTTCAGGACGTGCTTTCTCGGAAACCCAACATGCAAAACAGGAATGTTGTAATGTGTTCATTCATTCATTCATCCAAAAAAAAAAAAAAAAAAAAAAAAACCACCACCACAACAACACAAATCTGTCATCTGGTTTATGTTTGCGGAGTCTGAACAACACTAGGACAACGTGTGCAGCGTGTCCTTTTATCTATTTTTCGTTTCTCCTTCAAGCGCGGCAGGGAGCCTATATGCAATGTTGCATAAGCGTGTCTGGTTTTTAAGTCTGTCATTGCAATTTTGCGTGTTTTGCTCGTGCAATCTCTGTTTCCTTTCAAATGCAAGTGTGAGAATTTTTTTTTTTTTTTTAAGGCAAATGCTTTGCATTCCATAATTTTATGTACATCAGGTGACGGAATTTAAAAATTTTCAAAAACATACTTTTTTATCATCATAATACAGGCTGTAGAGACTGCATTATTAAAGTTATCATATTTTACTAAAGCTCTCAGAGCTTTCTCCATCCATCCATCCATCCATCTAGGAACCACTGTAGTCCAACCAGCAACCAACCGTAGAGGCCAATGGTGACCAGTATGTTCCTTCCCATTTGCTCAACCATGGTAGGACCATCGGTCAACATTCACACATAACGGGCAATTTAGAAATGCCAAATTAGCATAATCTGCATGTCTTTTAGCAGTAGGATAAAACCAAAGAACCCAGAGGAAGAAACTCTGTCTGACTTCACAAAACTGTTATTAAGAGAACTTCTCCCAGAGAACAGCTAAGCTGAGTACCAGGACCTGAGGATCTAACAGTATCTTCGTACAGTACAGACCAACAACACACCTTCTCATTCAAAGAATTAGAATTTGTATTATGGCAAAAAAAAGCAGCTAAGTAAAGAAAAACGAGTGGCCATCATTACTTTAAGAAATGAAGGTCAGTCAGTCCGAAAAATTGGGAAAACTTTGAAAGTGTCCCCAAGTGCAGTCACAAAAACCATCAAGCGCTACAAAGAAACTGGCTGACATGCGGACCGCCCCAGGAAAGGAAGACCGAGAGTCGCCTCTGCCGCGGAGGATAAGTTCATCCGAGTCACCAGCCTCAGAAATCGCAGGTTAACGGCAGCTCAGATCAGAGAGCAGGTCAATGCCACACAGAGTTCTAGCAGCAGACACATCTCTAGAACAACTGTTAAGAGGAGACTGTGTGAATCAGGCCTTCATGGTAGAATATCTGCTAGGAAACCACTGCTAAGGACAGGCAACAAGCAGAAGAGACGCGTTTGGGCTAAAGAACACAATAAAGAAAACTCTTTGAATGAGAAGGTGTGTCCAAACTTTTGGTCTGTACTTTATATGGGGTCACATGAATGGTGGCACCTAATTTGCTTATGTGCATTTAATAAACTAATTGAAAAAGGACAAAAAGCAGGATTATTATTTGTGTGTGTGTGTGTGTGTGTGTGCATACTGTTGTCAGTCATGTTGCCTCATGTACTGTTTTATTCTGATGTTTAAAAAAATCTAAATTATTTTATCCACACCAGATTCAGTTTGTGTATCTGAGTAAGATATTTAAAAAGGTACTAGCTTTTATTTATTGCCATTGTAACATTTTATTACCAGAGATTTTTATGCAACAATACACCATCTCTAATTTCAGCTTGACAATATTGTACATTAACCCTCAGTGGACTAAATATTTAGTATTCTGATACTATCAGGGGGGTCTAGAAGAACCCTAGACCTGAAGTCCTAGTAATTTCTAATCAAAAAACAATGTCGGGTATTGGATAACTTTTTTTTTTTGGATTTTTCCCTGATTTTCTCCCTAATTTAGTCGTGTCCAATTCCTCCCCGTCACTAGGGGGCTCCCACATTAAGACTACTACTACCACTCAGCCGGGAGGGCCGAAGACTATCACGTGTTTCCTCCGAACCACGTGACGCCAGCCGACCGCATCTTTTCGAACTGCTCGCTCGCGCACCGTTGGGGGCGGCGTAACACACTCGGAGGACAGCGCTATCCGCTCCCTCCGTTGCGCGAGCTCACAGACGCCCCTGACTGGCTTTAGAGCCGTGATTAATGTGGGAGCACTAAGTACCTCTCATCCCGCCCCTCTGAGAGAGCTCGGCCAATCAGCTCTCTAGACCTCCGACTGCGAGAGGTTACAGAACTAGCGATCTCCGGATGATAGGGCGAGCGCTTTAACCACTGCGCCACTCGGAGGTGGGTATTGGATAACTCAGGAAAGTATAGCAACAAAGTCATAAAATATCATAAATTAACATAAGAAAATATAAAGTGAAACGCTAACGAAACTGGACCTGTCTGACCCTCTAGTTGTCTGAAGGTTATAAATGAATAACAGACTCACCACGTCAAGTCTACCAGATACATTTGATAACTTTTCAAGTACTGATGCATGTAAACTTATTCGGACTTACGTCTCTTAACACAGTGCATGCTCTATGTTAGATACTATTACTGGGGTGTGTTTGCAGTACGTGGTTACACACAAGTCCTAAATTGTCTGCTTTAAGACTTGCTAAAATCAAATAATTTGGATGAAGTGAAACTTTATACTGATGTCTTATCATTGAAAGACTCATTTTGGCTGGTTTCCTTTTTTTTTTTTTTTCGAGAACCGAACAAAACCCTGAAGCCATCTGAAATAACACATTACATTGTGCAATGATTTAAAAAAACAAACAAAAAAAAAAAAAACAATGTTTTGACCAGATATTAAGTCATGTTTTATATTGCTCAAAGTAGCAACTTGTACAATCTTGGCATGCTTTACTTCCAGCTGCGTGACTAACCCACTTGGGCTGTGAGACTGGATGAAGTTCTCACAGCACTACTTGGCTGCAGGTCATTGATCCAACCCGTTCCTGTTTCCGCTGAGCATGCTGCATGAAGCATTTCAAATAAAAATGATGAAAAACCTATATATTCCACATAGTCGCGCACACATGTACACAGACTGCTACTGGAAATACCGTACATGTAGATAGCCGACGGGAAGTCGTGAAAATTCCACTGGAGAATGTGTTTCATTTGTCATTTTGTTTCTTGACACTAGGGACTCCCTGGTCCAGTACAAAGGAATTTAGCTTGATTGCTGAGAATAAATATATGTAAATGTTTTTTTGGGCTGTACTGAAAGTAATGCAAAAGTGGGGATAACTTTTTTTTTTTAATTAGCTGGCAAAGGTTGTTCAAATTGCAATTACTACTTTGTCATGGTTGATGATATTGACAAGAGCAATGTGCACAGAGGGATGAAGAAGTGTAAAGAAGGGAAAACCAGCATTGAATACAAACCATCAACTAGGTCCGGACCCGGACTGCACGGAAAGTCACTGCGGACCGGGCCCACACCTCGGATCAACAATGAATAATACAATGTAATACAGTGTTAAACTGTTAGTTTATTAGTCAATTTACAGATGGCTGTTGCGAGATTAATGCAAAATTAATGCAGTTTTGCTGTTACTAGATTAACGTAATAGTCTCACCATTGTCATGGCAACATTAACGGTGACGCGAGACTGCCAGCGTCATCGGTCAGCATCTCTCTCGACATAATCGTCGTTTTTTAATGTTGAAAGTTAGAGCTGTTTAACTTCACAAACCATTAAACAGTACCATTACTTTTGCACTAGCTTGGAACGTACATTATTTTGAATCTTTCTGACACTTGAATGCGTGCCGCTTGAAAGTTAGAGTGCCTTTCGTTTAAGCATCTGATTGCAATCAAACAGTCACATTTGTTTCCACTAGGCTAAGTTATAAGCAAGTTTAATAGAAGTGATTTGCTCATCACCAGTTGTTCCGGACATTTAACCTTTAATAGAAATCAGATCCAGACATTTCAATATTAACTTTGAGAACTCCTGGACTAGGTAGGACAAACGCGGATTTCAAAGAGGATTCAGAAGCTGGATTCAACAGTAGTGCAAATGCATCAGTTTTTTTTTTAAGTAGTCAAGTCAAGGAGGCTTTTATTGTCACTTCACAACCATATACAGTTTAGAACACCGTGAAATGAAACAACGTTCCTCCAGGACCTCAAGGTGCTACATACAACATAAATTCACAACATAAATTAACAGAAACTAGCTAGCTAGCTAAGCTAACCTAATTAGCTGGCTAGCTGAGACAAGACAGACTGACATGACAACATAGATGAACAAGATAAATTAACAAAAAACTAACTTACAGACCTAATTAGCTGGCTTTAGGACCATTTTGGCGAGCTACTGACACGCCAGTTGAGATGGAGATTATGCACTAGCTTTCTATAAAAGATTTCTGTGTTGGGTGTAACACGTTACAAAGTAACGTGTTAGAGTACTCGATTATCTTTTTGACGTAACGAGTGATCTAACGCGTTAGGTCCGTCATTCAAGTACTCAGTTACTTAGTTACTTTTTCAAAAATGTACTCCGTTATTCAGACAATTTATGTAATCCGTGAGCCAGACAGCAGTCATTCCCAATCCATTAGTGTGTGTGTGTGTGTGTGTTAGAGTAAGTCGTCCTACAAGCCCCGCCCCCGATATCCCGCCCCCCTCTGTTATTCCTGCTGCTACACCCCTATCTTGACTATGTGAGGACCGGCGGGTGGAAAGATGGAAACCTAATCACAGCGCCGAAACTCGCAGTGAATCATGACGAACCGTACTTACGGCCACCGCGCGAAACCACGTAGGTGAGGTGAGGGGTATTAGCACTTAACTGATTATGGGCCAACTTCGCTGAGTGATGATGGTCGAATAAATAAATAAAGGTCTTGACTGAAACAACATGCACGAGAAATCACAAAGAAGTTTTCATTTTCTGCAATGGAAAAGTACTCGAACTAGTTACTTTTATCAGAAAGTAACGCAGTAATGTAACTGATAACTTTTTAATGACAGTAATTTTATAATGTAATTAGTTACTTTAAAAAGAAACGTCCCCCAACACTGAGGATGAGTTACTTTATCGATCTGTGCTATTCTAACCACCTACTGTACGTCAGTTAATAAAGAAGTTACGCCCACTTTTGCATTACTTTCAGGACTGCCCAAAAACACATTTACATATTTTTTTCCCAGAAATCAAGCTAAATTCTCTTGCATATGTATAGTATAGGTGTTCTATGGTGTGTATAGATGAATATTGTTGTGTGTGTGTTGGTTTCAGTGCAAAGCTATTACAGCTAACCTTAGGCAGGGGCAGGTTAACCGAGTGTCGGCACAAAAAGGGCGCAGAGAGCTCGGGTCAAACGAGCAAGCTCGGCCTGCACTTCTCCTCCCTCCCCGAGGACGTCCCGATTCTCCTTCCTGCCACGACTACGTTTATTTTTGTTGTTCTTTTTCCTTTCCTGCTCCTTTTAGTTCTTATTTTTACCTCTGTCACTTTCTTGGCTGTCAATCGGTGCCATGTCACCGTCCACCCCCACCCTGCCCCCGAGACTTCCTCTTCCTGTGTGTGTGTGTGTGTGTGTGTGTGTGTGTGTGTGTGTGTGTGTGTGTGTGTGTGTGTGGTTTCTGTTTTTAAGTGCAGTGGTTGTTGTTGTTGCTAATCCCTTTCTTCCAGTTCCATTTATTTTGGCAAATACTAACTAAGTGTTTACGCTGAGTTGGCTGTCCATCAGAGATGCAGTATGTGTGAGTGTTCATGTGTGTGTGTGTGTGTTTTGTGTGCGCATCAGCGAACAACACAAAGAGACACATTTTCCGAATAAGAAATCAACATCTCCAATCCCACTAAACATGAACATCTCTCTCTAGGCTTCACTCACACACACACACACACACACACACACACACACACACACACACACACACACACACACACACACACACTCACTCAGCAGCAGCAGTGCAAGACATCTTTAAGCGGCTTCGGATTCTGACTTGAATTATTTATTCCGTCTATGTTCCATGCTGAAGTGAGTGAACTCTAAGGAAAGTGTAAACAGAACAGCTCTGTGTAGGACTACCTCCCTACCCACACACACACACACACATCTCTATCGACACATCTCTCACCACAGCTCTTGCTATTCTCTGTTCTTAACATTGTAGTGGTAAGGTGGCAGGGTGTGTGTGGTCTTCATTCATCATCACCCTCTCAGCTTGTGTGTCAGTGTGTAAGGATACACTCTTCCACGGGCTGATAAGCGGATAAATGTTAATGAGCAATGAGTACGGTGTGGTCCACGTCTATTACCGAGTGTTCGGTGTGTGTGTGTGTGTGTGTGTTTAGATAGTGCAGTTATTTGAATGTATTGTTTGTGAGTTCTGTCATGAATGCATGTAAACTCATTTATCAGGCTGTATGTGTGTTTTAGAGGAGTGAGTGGGCATTCTCTCACAGGAGCAGTGGTCAAACAGGATCAGGTTTGTTTACCTGCCTGTTTTGTGTGTGTGTGTGTGTGTGTGTGTCTCTTACGGCACCATGAAACCCCGGGTTTCTGTTTGTTCAGCAGCTGTCAAGATGCTGCCCTGTCCCTAAAGTCAGCTGGAGTCTGGGAAAGCGTGTGAACACACACACTCGCCGCGTCACATCAGACGCCGTCACTCACCCACCGGTCACATCACATCAAAGCGACTTTTTCTACAACAAAACAAACAAACATACAAAAAAAAAAAAAAAAAAAAGATCTAAATGTGTTGTGCTCAGGTTGCTGGTGCAGTGCTGAAAAACATGCTGTTAATTTATTTGCCAAATATGTTCCATTTCCCAAAGACTATGCCGACACCATCGCCAAAACCGATTTCCCTCCTCTTTCATTCTCAGGCTGAAAAGAAGGATGTATCGCAAGACTTAGATGTGTATCAGCAATCACTAGGTAGGTTAAAGATTCCTCTCAGCGCCGTAAGTAATGTGCTGCTAAAATGGATCACCGAATCTTGCAAGAGTGTGACGGACGAGGGCTCTCGGAGCGTCGCCGTTTAAAGCTGAATTCATCACCTTAAATGCATTTCTGTGTAATATGAGGATAAGAATATTCAAATTATACGTCTTAACCAGAGGAGTATTTGGGAGAAGATTTGATTTCCAGACTTGAAAGAAATAGGATACACTTGTTCATTATTTAATTAATTCATTAATTATTTAACTTTTTTTCTTCTTCTTCTTTTTTCAGAACTTATTCCATTCACACACACACACACACACACACACACACACACACACACACACACACACACAAAAAGGTCCACTGGAGGGGATACCCGGATTCATTCATTCATTTTCTATACCGCTTATCCTGTACAGGATCATGGAGGCCTGGAGACTATCCCAGGAGACTTTGGGCATGAGGCGGGGTACACCCTGGACAAGGTGCCAATCCAATTGAAATGCCAATTAACCTAATCTGCAAGTCTTTGGACTGCAGGAGGAAACCAGAATCCCCAATCGAACCCTCGACCCTGGAGGTGTGAGTGCTACACACCACACTGCTATCCACTCCGCCACCGTCCCGCCAGATATCAGGAACTAAACAGCAATAATACAGGAGAAGTACCTAGAAGACGTAAGAAAGATGACGTCACTGGAGTTTTATGTGGACATCTGATGGAAAGGAACTCCTCAGCCTGGAGCAACATCCAAACAGTTCTGACCTGTTGAGGCATGGATTCCACTACACCTCTAAAAGGTGTGCTTTGGTATCTGGCACCAGGACGTTAGCAGCAGATCCTTTAACGGTTGCAAGGTGGAGCCTCCATGGACCAGACTTGTTGTTCAAGCACATCCAACAGACGCTCAATCAGATTGAGATCTGGGGAATTCGGAGACCGAGTCAACACCTTGAAGGCTTTTTCAAGCTCCTGAGCTCATTCCTGAACAATGTTTGCAGTGTGTCAGGGAGCATTATCCTGCTAAATGGAACGGCAGGACTCAAGGTTTCCCAGCAGGATATTGCGCAGAGCATCGCACTGCCTTTACCAGCTTGTCTTCTTTTGTCCCATAGTGCATCCTGGTGTCAAGAGACCGGGCCACCTTCATCCGTTGGTTTGATGGTGCAGATCTGATTCTCAAGCACCAATTGTAGGTGGCGTTAGCCTTCACTCTCCATCCACGACGAGTCGTTGGCATCCGTGACCCTGTCTCTTGTTCTTACTTGACCACAGTATAACTAGTATTTGTTTTATGTAAATTCATTTCCAATAAAGGCGCCATGGTGGTGGAATGGTTAGCCCTGTTGCCTTGCACCTCCAGGGTCCTGGTTCGATTCCCGTCTCTGTGTGCATGGAGTTTGCATGTTCTCCATGTGCTTGGTGGGTTTCCTCCGGGTGCCCCGGTTTCCTCCCACAGTCCAAAGACATGCAGGTTAGGTTAATTGGCATTCCCAAATTGGCCGTAGTGTGTGAATGAGTGTGTGAGTGTGTGTGTGCCCTGCGATGGATTGTCATCCTGTCCAGAGTGTACCCCGTTCCCCGTACCCCGTACCCGAGTTCCCCAAGTCTCCTGAGATAGGCTCCAGGCCACCCGTGACCCTGAATACAGGATTAAGCGAGTGAGTGAGTGATTTCCAATAAAGTGAATAAAAATCTGTTATTTGTATGTCAAAATATATTGAACATGGATTTAAAAAAAAAATTTTTTTTTGTTCAAAAGAAAATATTTAATCATTTAACAATCATTTTACTTGTTTTCCCGTTTACTATTTATTTCTGAAAGTTTGTCATATTTTCTACACCATCAATTAAAATATAATTACGATTTTGTGCAAATCCATCAAAGAAGAAGTCGATTTACTTTTAATTTCATCACAGAGCAGAGCACGTCGTCGCTACTGTTGACAAAACAGTCCTTAACCAAGCCTTTTTGTCAGTAAGTCTGTTGAACCCAAACAACTGATCAGACAAAGGATTAATGTTAATCTGAGCACATCTTTCATGTCGAACTGAACAAAGGCGGCGTTGTTCGCAGAAGTGATGATGCAGGCATTTTTGTCACGCCGACTGTTCCCTGTGAAAAATGAACCCGAACCTCAAAGTTAACCTGGCTCCGTCTTGTTTAATGTAAAGTTGGCAAAACACGACAAAAATGTCCAAAGCAGGATTTATGAGCAGTACGGTTAAGAGTTCCCGTCGAGCGGAGCACAAAGTTTAAGTGAGACATCTTCGGAGGTAAACGAAAACAGCGACAGATTTACAGAACATGTGTTTAACATTTTAAAAACGGTGAGACGGTCGTCCCAGCGGGAGCCATAACGACGCCTTTTCCTCATGCAAGAGCGCTCATAACCCTGTGTGACCTCCTCGGGTTTACGCGCTGCATCCTAAAGTCACACTCTGATCATCCCCCGACAAACAAACACTCCGTGGGTGAGTGTTTCAGCAGATGGGTGGATACCAGGAACCCCAGGCCAGAGATGCCCCCCCCCGCTACGGTTCTCACCAGCTTATCAGCGGGGAAGATAAATAAAGGTACACCAGCTGGGAAAGCTTTTTTAAAAATGGACACATAGGGGCACGAATAAGAGGCAAGCCGAAACAGTAATACGAACCCGTCCCGATGGAGCAGACCAACACGTCTAGGCAGAACCGTGCACTTATGATCATTTGCGCTGATTTTATCTCTTTGCTAGATTTTTATCAGCGTAACCTAAATGCAAGAATAACATAAGGTGCTTTCGGAGATGATGTAATAAATCATCAACTATTATGTGTCCTGTCATAACCTGTGTTTCTGTCATATGAAGCAACTCAATTAAGAGTGGTGAGATAACTGACATGGAGGTGAGTTGTGATGATTAATAGTGAGCAAAGAACAGACACACAGAGACACATGCTCACAAATGCACACACACACACACACACACACACACACACACACACACACACGGTTGAATGACCAAGCTCAAACATGTCCGCTGGGTGGCTTTCTGTCCTTTGGATGCTCGGTACCAGCATGGTGCTAGTAGTGGACACACATTTACACACACACACACACACACACAGAAACGCCGGCTAGCATTAGCATGCTGCCCGCATAGGTCAGTGCCAGCAGGCCTTTTGTGCGTCAGTGCAGTGATGTCAGTGACCGTTTGATGTGTGTGTGTGTGTGTTTTTTTTTACACCGCAAATGAAGGCAAAAGTCAGATCTCAGCTCTGACTCAAACTCCCACTTTAAGACATTGTTTTAGAAAGCTGCACCGAGAAAAAAAGTGCACAGCTCTAGATATAAAAGATTAAGACTTTCATCTAGTGCTAATCTCGTGTCTGGAGTTATCGGACAGTGAGTCACTGCAGGCGGAAATAAATGTGAAAACCGTTGCGATGAAACGTTCGGGCACCGAGGTACCCGCATGCACATCAATCAGAGATTGTGGAACTGTGGAAATATGAGGAAACTGTGTCTATGTGCCTGATAAAGTGAGACAGAGAGAGTGAGTAGAGACAAAGAGAGACAGAGAGACAGTGCATGGGTTTGTCTGGTGTCTGTCTCCTATTTCTTCATTCAAGGACCCCTGTGCAGCAAGTGCAATATCAAAGCCAGATGGAATATGAATAAATCTAATATTGCGGAGGCTTGAAGGGAAAGGGCAAGGAGAATTAGATTCATGGTCGAGGTTAAGCAGAGGTTAGCAGAGCCTTTGATTTCACCTAATCTCTCCATCAGATCAAACACTAAACTCGGAGCGGCATTCCGTTTAGCTTTGCGCTACCGCCCCGGCACACAAGGGGACATTCTTCCCTGTCGCTCCGTACTGAGAATGTCTTCTTAAGTTTTTTACCTTTGTTTTGAAAAGCTTAACAGTTGCAGTTGTCTTTAACAGGGTTCAGGCACCGTTTGAGCAACAGATTTCCACGACTTTTAAGACTTTAAAAATAATGATAAATTTTTTTTAATTTCTTCTCTTTTTTTATTTCTTCTTTTTTTTATTTTATTAAAGCCTAAACCCCTTAAAGGAAAAGAGATGAGGTGTTATGTAACGTATCTCGTATAGATTTATCTTGAATAGAGGAACCAGCTGTTATGACCTCTGGATATGGATGCTCCTGTCATTAAATAACATTTTACAGATTTTCATGTTGCTTTTCTCGCTTGTCCAAAAACAAACTATTAAAAAAGGTTTGCATATTTTACTTTCCATCTGGTCTGGTGAGCCTGGATGACCTCTTAACCCTTTGATCCCCGATCCATTTGCATGGTCATTTTCCTACTTTTACTTTTAATCTCATCTCTTAGTAATTATAAAATACCTCTACGGTATGTCTATACCTCTTTTTCACCCCCAGAACAGTCTAAGCTATTCATATACTCCATCATTTGATATTAGCATTGTAAATACTTGCATTGCTTTTATATTTACATTTATATAAATAAAAATCTAAATAGCGTCTTATGAAATAGAGTTTATTTTTTATATAAGTTTCTCACAAATAAAAAAGCTTCTTTTTTTTCAGAATTGTATATGAAATCTGAGATAATCTGTAGTGTAGGAATTTGAAGAAATGTACGCAATGTGTCTTATGTGAATAATTTATATTTGTATAATCATCAGTATTGTAAATAATTAAGAAATATATAAAAAAATATATCCTAAAATATATTTCTGTTTCATATAACATAATTATATAATTATTGTTGAAAACATAATAAAAATATTGCAGTATTATATTGTTTAAAATAATATATTACATTTAAAAAAAGATATTTTTTTATAATGTTGTTGAATTAAAATAGAATGTTTTTTTTTCTACTTATTATTTGACTCATTCAATCAGGTAGCAAAAGTGAAAGTGGTAATGCACGAATAAAAGTATACACTGCAGTGTTGTACAGTACTTTGATCTTTTTTTCACGATTAGCACGGTGTACACGGTGTCTACCATCAGTACAACTTTTGGCTCCTTCTCTTTGTTGTGGATGTGTTTTATACTCTTGCGTCTTTGACTTTGTGAGTTATTCAAACGTGAGCGATGGGTGTGTGCACACGCACGCAGAACTATCTGCAGATTGTAACCGATTATTTAAATTCAAAATGTTTTATCTCGCCGACGCTTTGTCGCACTGACAAGCAATTAGTCTTGGTGGAAAGGTCAGATCGTGCCGTTTCACATGTTGTGTAACATCTCGCTGTAGGGAAATTCAACCCAGAAAACAGGGTGCAGTTAGATTGACGCACTTTCCGTCTATCAGGTAACCAGACTAGATCATCTGCTCCAGCCAACAGCAGAGAGATATTAAAGAGTAGTTACTTTCAAATTCTGCAGTAAAATAAATTGGTCTTAATTGTGAAGAAGAGTAGATCAGTGTGAGCTGATACACGGTTCGATCATCCATCCAACTTTATAATTGATTAAAATAGCTTCCTGGCACAATTATACTGACAGATCTGGTGATTTTGAATAATTGCTTAAGAATTTTACAGTACAATAAAAATAAAATCAGTATAGAGCTGGTCAAGAGTAGGTGACTAAACTGACACGTAGGTTTAAGACGTGAAATGTCGTTTATATTGTGTCAGTGAGATGAAGTTATACTATATATTCATAGTTTTGTGTTAGAAACTTCCTCTGTTAAAGGGATGACTATAACTGTTAAAAAACGTAATATGAATAATAAATAATATTATAAAATCTATGATTTAAGAGAAGAACTAGTTGTTCTTCACCTTTCCATGCTCTTCTTGAGTTTAGCTACAGTATGTAGATAATCATTAGACTATGATTGTTGGTGTTGGACTATGGATCAAAAGGTACTAGGTTCACAACTCCAGCACCACCAAGCTGCCACTGTTGGGCCCTTGAGCAAGGCCCTTAACCTTTGATGCTCAGATGTATAATGAGATAAAAATGTAAGTCACGGCCTCCGAGTGGCGCAGTGGCCCTATCATCCGGAGATCGCTAGTTCGAATCCCGGGTGGTGCTGTAAACTCTCGCAGCCGGAGGTCTAGAGAGAGCTGATTGGCCGAGCTCTCTCAGTGGGAGGGATGAGAGGTACTTAGTGCTCCCACATTAATCACGGCTCTACAGCCAGTCAGGGGCGTCTGTGAGCTCGCGCAACGGAAGGAGCGGATAGCGCTGTCCTCCGAGTGTGTTACGCCGCCCCCAACGGTGCGCGAGCGAGCAGTTCGAAAAGATGCGGTCGGCTGGCGTCACGTGGTTCGGAGAAAACACGTGATAGTCTTCGGCCCTCCCGGCTGAGTGGTAGTAGTAGCCTTAATGTGGGAGCCCCCTAGTGACGGGGAGGAATTGGACACGACTAAATTAGGGAGAAAATCGGGGAAAAAATCCCAAAAAAAAATTTTATTTTTAATAAAATAAAATGTAAGTCGCTCTGGATAAGGGCGTCTGCCAAATGCCTAAATGTAAATGAATTCAGCAGGATTAGCTTCCTAGTAAGTATGGAACAGACGTCATTTGTGTTATTTTAAACCCTAGTAGTTAGGCTTAGTTAACATCACCAAGCTAGCTACTGTATGCAGAAAGTCTGGGTATAATTCCCAGCCAAGGCCCAAACCCCAGTCACTGGATGCAGTGCCGGTCCCAAGCCCGGACGAAACGAGACGGTTGTGTCCGGAAGGGCATCCGGTGTAAAACTTGTTGTTGCGCTGATCAGATGGTCTGCTGCGACCACTCAACTCCATTCCTACTCTGAATTCAGACTAGAGTCTTTTTTTGAAGGCAGGTTGTAAACAAAGACTTTTTCCGTCCGTATTAATCAGTTTGGTTGTTTCATTCTGCTGCAGATGAGAAGTTCATTTAGAGTTACCAGCCTCAGAAATCACCAATTAACAAACAGAACCCCAGATTAGAGCCGTTATGGAGGATTTACAGAGCAGAAGTAGCGGATACATCTCAATATCAACTGCAACTGTTCAAAGGAGATTTTTGCATTTTTTGGAGTTATATTTTACCGAGTAGGAAGAAAGAAAAAAATCAGGAAAAACCATGGAATTAGTCCAAACTTTTGACTGGTTAAGTTGAAAACGTCTCAATTTACACTACAATGATGAAATTTCTGCTGAATGAAACAAATTGCACTAACGGAGGAGTTCAAACACAGTACAGTTGTAGGACTGTAAAACATTTGAATGGTACAAACATTTTAAAGATGTTGAATGATGATCCGGGCCAAGGTGGCCTTGAAGTCCCCTGCATTCCTTCACGTGATGGTTAAAAAAAAAAAACAGATAACTTCTCACCAACATCTAGAACCTGTACACATAATTATTCATGATCACAGCTTGCACTTCTTAGCAACATTGCATATTATCAACAATTTATTGACACATCCAAGACCTCGATCCAAGCCATTTCCACGTTTCAGCCATTTAAGGAGTTCCTGGGAGGCCATCAAGAACCAACCAATCATCACAAATGGTGAGAATACTTCCAAGGTTCCAAGTGCTCGAGCCTAGTCATGTACAGTAGTTTGGAGGAACGGTTATACAAGAGTCCACACACCCCTACTGACTGTACCTTTTGGAAACTGAGGCACAGCTACAGTAGTGCGTGCTTGTAGTTTGTCTTTGCCATCCTTTCCTAAATTAAATTTTTTTTTTCTTTTTACAGTAAATGATTACAGGGTGAGTTTTCCAGAGAAAGAAACAAATCAAGGTTATGTTCACTATAAAGAGCAATCATCTTCCTGTCTTTGATTACGAACGTACACTCTTTAGTATGATTCAGCGTGTGACCATTAAAAGCAACCTCACGGGGGGAAAATGTAGCAACACATTTAAAGCTAATCAGCTTGATGCATCACTTTTGTGGATGAACAAGGCAGCGTGAATGTTCGACTGCTTGAAGCAGAGGGAGGCTGTGAGAAAACGGTCATTAAGGAATGATAGATACAAGCATTTTTCTGCTCGGTATGGAAAAAGTGTTTTTCAGTCCATCACAAGCTTCTCTCTCTCTCTCGCATAATGTTGGAGTCTCTCATTGCTATTTTGGGCAAAAGGATGGAAATCAAGGCCAATGAAGCTTTATTGGTGCAACACTCGGAGTACAATTTTGCAACTGAACTACAGTCGTAGTTAATAGAGGGTAACCACTGCAATAGATGCAAATGGAAATAGATGGAAATAGAGCATGAAGGGAAAAAAAAAAACGAATGTACAAAGCAATAAAAATATTTTTATGTCTTCTAAAAGTGATTTTGTAACTATACTGTTAATGCACACAAGTCGCATCATCCCAGATACCCATCTACCCACACACACAGCTGAGATCAGTTAACTCCAAAGCAAGGATGAGCATCTGTTCCTCACCCATGCTTCCCTGGTCCTTTTCATTTCTCTCCAAAGCCTCAGGGACACAGTCTTTTATTTTCTCACTCCTTCAAACTCTCCATCTTCAAGTCACTGGGTGTCTGGGGTAATTGGGGTAAAGGATGGCACCGCTTAAAGGAGAAGGAAGCAATGCTGATCACACACACACACACACACACACACACACACACACACACACACACACACACACACACGCACCCTCCTGAGTTTAGTCACAGTTGCAGATTCGTACAGTGGGGAACCTGCCATATTGCGATGTGACAGCATATATGAGACTTCCCTCCGGTGAGACAATAATAAGACCCTAACAAGACAATAATGAGCCTTTAATGAGACAAGGGCTTGGTGAGGAGAGTGCAATATGAATGGATGGAAATGTGATTATCTGGGCGATATCTACATTACGCACGTTATGTAGGTATTAAATTTTTTGTCTGGAGACGGCCGGGATGAATTCATTTCATCCTGGAAGTCATGACAGCTCTTCCCTTTGCGCGAACAATCTAATCATCAGTCTGTGGTTGAGGAGATGAGCTTCGCAAGAATTAAGACACCCAGCTGGGTTGATATTTTAATCTGATATTAAAGTGGAAGACCTTCAACCTGGGATTTAATCAGAGAAAGCCTTAGGAGGCAATAGGGAAACCCATGTGGACACGGAGAGGAGCGCCAACACTAAGGATCATGTAAGGAATAAAACTCTGTGTATCTCAGCACACGCTTTGTTTCACTGCAATTCACCAATGATGACAATTTGTTATTCATTTGAAAATTACATATTATACTTATTAACTGTTAGTTACATGCAATGTTGTGAATCATCCCTAAAACAAGTTTCCAGTAATTGTTTATGTTATATTACATTTACATTTGTTCTGTTTCTTACTCAGTGTGAAAAAAGCAGGAAACACAAAATCCTACATCCTGAAGATTTTCCTGTGGCAGAAATCCCAAATTCCTGATCGCTATAGAACGCTGACACTCGCAATTCTTTCCATTAGTGTTAAAACATTTATTATATAGTACATGTTATAACTGGCACTTTAACATAAACCTTGACACTGCCACATCTTATTCTGCCATAGTTCAATTTGGGTGTATTTACTGTCACGCATTCATCTCGCACTAGCAATAGTTTAAATGGACAATCTGAATAAAAAAGGTTCCGATTATAAATTCTAAAACTAAAACTGTTTATATCGACCTTGATCTCAAAAGATTCTATATAACTGTATTCTAATACATATTCTAATATATGAATATACACAGTATATATAAGAAAAAAGAATAAATTCAAATGTATAAGATGTGTTTTTATTCACTCAAATCAGAATATAATTAAAATATTAAAATATAATATAAGAATACACACACTGTATGTGTTGCACAGTAATTGTGAAGAAATAACATTTAATTCCAAACATACATATACACCACATAAATATAGAAATAGGACAATTTAATTGATTGAATAAAATGGTTTCAGTTTATTTGAATTGACTACTGGCAAAGTTGCTGTTACTGAAAAATTAAAACCAATCCGAATTCGAAAGTTATGCTCGAAAGTGTCCAGGCTTGAGGAATGCCGCTGCCCAAGAGAGCATAAGAGGTCAGTTTCTGTGGGTGTGCTTGGGGGATGGTTGGGATGTGGTTATTAGTCTGACTAACAAGGTCAAAATGTTTCCCGCAAGCGCTGGCATGTTGTACATGTAGAGAACTAATGATTAAGAAATAACAATAATAAGAATGACCCGTGTGCATTGTTGTTTTCAGATGGCATTAACTATTTTTGAACTGATGTACAGAACAGTATGTTGGATGTCAGGTTACTGATATTTATTTATTTATTTATTTATTTATTTTTCATCTCTATGCATCGCTTTGTTCTGGAAGGTTTAAGAAATAAGAAACTTCGTGAGAGTTTAGTTTTGTTTACTTGACCTGTTTTTATGGCCCAATAACAGCCTCTTGGATCTGACGTCTGCTCGAGCCATCACACGCTCTCAACATTAGCCTAGACGACACCAAATACAATAAAGTGAAGCACTTCTGGTAATGTGGTTTTAATATTTACCCCGAGATAAGGTTTAAACCAGCCTGCCAAGGGTGTTTCTTCAGTTCCAGAAATGAGTGGAACAAAAAGTGTTTAAAAACCTTTATTTTTGGTCGAGTCCCTGCAGAGCTTGTTTATAGTCAACATCTTCCATCTCCAAGAGTGGGGAGAAGAAAAAGAAAAAAAAAAGACGCCTTGAGCATGTGAAGATGTTTCTCCCCTTAAGCAAATAGTAAAAAGAAAACATTATTGACACAGCGAGAATTCCCACAAACCATCACAATATTAAATTTCAATTAAGCTCTTGATGAAAATCCCCCCCCCCCACACCCCCCGCCCCTCTCTCTCTAAACCAAGCCATATTTTTCTCCTCTATTACTCTTCTCCTTTTAGCAGTCATTCATTTAGCACTCTTGGGCCAAATATGGCTTTAACATTCAAACTTGGCATGCAGTACGGATCCCCTCCCAATACAAGTTCCATTCCCGTTGATTATGCGTACATACAGTCCTGTACAAAATTAAATTAAATGTTGTAGATTCAATTAAATAAATGAGAGCAAATGTTTAACGGCGACAGGCTTCAGAGAGCCTAAGGATACAATTTTATCTATTTTGCTGAGGTTGTTTATGTAACAGCTTTAGCATCACCCTCATTTCCTCTCTCGTCTGTTACAATAACTCAGGATTCAGCGTCACCAGTATACTAATCACCGGCCTGATCATCTGTCATCATCTGCACCAGTTTCTCACTGGTTCATGCCTTATGTTAGATGGTTTTTTAATGCTTAGATGATTCATACTGTAGGTCACTCTGTGGATTAACAAAAAAAGAAAGAGACCCAAAAACCTGCCAAACATGAGAGCCAAAAAACGTCCTTCAGGAAGGATGAAGAACTATTCCTCAAGACCTAAAAAAAAAAAAAAGGTCTTTCTCTTTGGAAGTAAAATATGAAGAATGAGGGGTGGCGCAAGACTTTTGCACAGTACTCTATGTCTGTCCTTCTCTTTGTCCATGCCACAGATGTCTCGTATTGCCTTGCAGCAGACTCTCACCAGTTCAAATGCTTCAATTGGTTTCTGTCTTGCACCCAAGGACTAAAGTCTTTGCCAAATGAAAAAGGGGAATTTTACAGAATTTTAGTATGTTCTTCTAGCTTGAATCCCTGTTCAGTCACTCAGTCCAAAAAAGCAGCTCTGATACTGATCGAAAACAACAGAGCCTTCGATCGAATCTGTCCATCTGCAAGGACTATTGACAAACCCGTGTCCGGTGAGTTGGAGCTGGAAATTTCCCCCATGTCCACAAAGTTCATCACATTGTACTTGGAGTCCTAAAATTGCACAATCGTAAGCACCTAGTAACATTAAGAATAAAAAAAAAACACTGCTACATAATTGTTGACACTTTGCATAAATTATAAAAATGTCTATTTAAAAAAAACAGTCTATCTGGTTGTAAGGTCTGTTTAATATTAATCTGTCTATTAAGCACACACTATATGGACAAAAGTATTCAGCCAAACCTGCAATGACATTGTATCCAAATAAACTTCAACATGGAGTTGGTCCCCGTTTTGCAGCTATAACAGCTTCCACTGTCCTTGGAAGGCTGTCCACAATATTTTGGAGTGTTTCTTCAAAAAAAAAAATTCGTGCCCATTCATCCTGGTGAGGCACTGATGTTGGACGAGAAGGCCTGGCTCGCAATCTCCATTCCAGTTCATCCAAAAGATGCTCCATATGGTTGAGGTCAGGGCTCTGTGTTAGGGCCGGTCAAGTTCTTCCACACTAAACTCATCAAACCATGTCTTTATAGTCCTTGCTTTGTGCACTGGGGCTCAGTCATGTTGGAATAGAAAAGGGCCTTCCCCAAACTGTTGGCACAAAGCTGGAAGCATATCATTGTCTTTAACGGTTGTCTTTAATTTTGCCTTGTCCAAAATGTCTTGGTATGCTGAAGCATTAAGATTGCCCTTTAGTGGGAATAAGGAGTCTGATCAAAACACCTGAATTCATTAATGAACAGGTTTGGCCAAATACATTTGTCCATATAGAGTAGAAGAAAAAAAAAACTTATTGAGATTGAAATATGAGCTACGGGAAGCTTTATTTTTGTTTTATTGAGACACGAGATTTGAAGAGAAGCAGATGCAGAAAAGAGATGACCTGAAGTGAAATAAGGAGATATAAAATAAAAAAGGCAAGCCCATAAACGTCTCAGCACCGCTGTGCATGCGCTGGTTTAAAGTGTGGTAAGGCTGTTTTTATATTGGGACATTCCCTACACAATTGAGATTCAGGTCAATTTTTTTTTTTTTTTTAAATAAACATAGAAAAAGAACACAATGCATATTTTCTTTCTATGGAGTGAACAGCAAACCAAGATAAACTCAAAAATATTTTTATATTTTTTCCCATTACAACCCACAGAATCTTTCAGAAAGACAGATCGCCAGCACTTATAGTGATGGATCCAGTTGGGGAGCGTCGCTTAAGATCCCAGTCGGGTTCCAGTGTAACACTTCAAATCATGTACAAATATAAACCTTAGGGAACATTCCTTCTTGGTATCACAGACAATGTTTTTAACGTTAATTCTGTAACATTGTGCAGACATCCCAGAAATGTCCCTCCCCAAACATCGTTTTTTTTCAGGAAGTTCCTGGGACATTCCCATGATTACTTCTGCTACTAGAGTATGTTCCTGAGTGGCACAGTTGCAGCGTGTTCAACATATGATCTAGGATCCGAGTTCAAATCCTAGTGCTTGCTGCAGCCGTCATCAGAAATGCTGAAGGCATCCAAAATATGTAATAATCTCATTTGAACAGTTGATATTGAGATGTTTCTGTGACTTAAGCTCTTTAGTCTTCCTAACTCTAAATGAACAACTTCTCTGCAGTAGAGGTAAGTTTTGGTCTTGCTTTCCTGGGAGGGTCTTCATAAGAACCAAGTTTCATCATGGTGCTTGATGGGTTTTGCAAATGCACTTGACAATAGTGTTTTTGCAAGAACAGTTCGAGAACAGCTGACCTTTGTGTCTTAAAATAACAACTGACTGTTGTTGTTCTTGTTACTTAAGTTTTATCCAGTATTGTTCTAGAATGTAGAAAAGAAATCCAAACTTGTTTCCATACAATGTGTATTTGGTCCTAATGAAATCTCCTGCAGGACATTTCCTGAATGTTTTCATTTGGTCCTCTCAAGGCCCCCGGATGTCTGGGGAAAGAGAACGGGAACCCAACATAATGACTATTAGGGGACGTTTGAAGGGGACCATTAGGGTATGTTCTGGAATTTTTTGTTTGTTTGCTGGAACTGGGAGGCACGGTGGTGTAATGATTACATCTACATTTAGTCATTTGGCAGACGCCCTTATCCAGAGCGACTTGCATTTTTATCTCATTATACATCTGAGCAGTTGAGGGTTAAGGGCTTTGCTCAAGGGCCCAACAGGGACAACTTGGTGGTTGTTGGATTTGAACCGTAGACCAATACCTTCACCACTGAACTAACCCTGCCCCTGGCTAGCACTGTCGCCTTGGACCTCCAGGGTCTGGGTTCGATTCCCGTCCAGGCTCGATTTTCATTTCTGTGTGTATGGAGTGTGTATGTTCTCCCCATGCTTGGTGGGTTTCCTTCAGGTACTCAGATTTCCTCCCATAGTACAAAGACCAGCAGATTAGGCTAATTGGCGTTCCCAAATTGGCCCATAGTATGTGAATGAGTGCGTTTGTGTGCCCTGCGATGGACTGGTACCCTGTCCAGGGTGTACCCCGCCTTGTGCCCCAAGTCTCCTGGGATAGGCTCCCGGCCCCCCCGCGACCCTGAATACAGGATACAGCAGTATAGATGATGAGTAAGTGAGTGAGAGTGAGTGCTGGGACTGATCAGTTCAGTTACAGTATCTTACAAATTAGTTATGTCCTTCTCTTTTTTTAGTCTAGTAGCTCTGGCTCACAGAGAAGGTAAAATTATCAAAAACTATCGAAATTCAGGATGGTATCGACTTTGAAACAAAGATTTTTTTGGTATCATGACAACACTACTAGGAACATTAAGAAAAGTCTTCAGACGAGAACGACTGACACATATTGTACTTCTGCAACCGTGGCAGTTTCTGTCCGTAAATAAATCTATTACAACAACAACAACGGCAACATGATTATGTCACCATGTGCGACACAAACATGAAACCTGATCTACTCGTTCGAGCCGTCCATGCAGGAGTATTGTTGTAGTAAACAAAGTTTATTCAAGGTGCAGTCTGCGAAAGTGCAACGGCGTAAGAAATGAGTCTTCGCTGATATTTTCAGAAAAGTGTTTTCATGGTGAGATATTACATGCGAGATTTTACACCGGACGCGCTTTCAAATAGCGGCTGGGGAAAGGCTTGTTTGCACACGAGATCTGTTTGGAACAGAATTACTCGGTAAGCCTTGAGAAAACCCGTGGAAGGAAGGTAAATCTTTCCAGTTACACAATCAGACGCGTCTCCTTACCAAGCAATCAGAGTTTGCCTGAAGGCCAGATCATGCACAGCACTGCAGATTCACACGCTTAACTAGCGGATGAATGTATACATGAAGAAACAAAGAGTCACCGAGGGCACCGCTGTTTACCCATAAACACTCTCTCTCTGCTTTTCCCACCACATATACAGTACATGTTGACTATCTGACTTCTTTTCTGCTCTTCTGTCTCACTTCGCACTGTTTTTATGTTGTTTGGGGGTAAATGAGGAGGTCTAAAACTCTCAACCGAGGCAATTTTTTTAGACAGAGAAACCTAAATTTCCAGGCAAGATTTCATCAAGTAAACATGCTGTAAACAAATTTCACCTGAGTAACACACACACACACACACACACACACACACACACAAATATAAACCTTTAATAAGTCTCTCCTTTGGGTTAGTATAAACTAAGCATACACTGCCTGAATGTAGATTGTAGTGTGTGTGCATGTGTGTGTGTGTATGTGTGTTTACTTTGAAGACGAAAGGTTCCTTTCATCATTATTAAGCTCGACACGGACTTTGCAGCCGAAGCACACACCAGTTCGAAAGCTGTGTGTGTGTGTGTGTGTGTGTGTTTCCATTTCCAGCAGTCCCTCAGCACTCTTGGTTTCAGTGCAAGAGAGTTTTTTTTTTTTTCTAACTCGCTTTAAACTCTTCGGCAGTATAAGGAACGTCTGAGCTGCTGAGCTGTTACAACACACACACACACAATACTGTCTCATACACATCAGAGAGACAATGAAAAACAGCAAATTAAGTTTTACTCTAGAAATCGGATGGTACCATTGTCTTGTGTGTGTGTGTGTGTGGCTCGTTGCTGAGCGAAGTAGTTTAACGTTGCAGCTTGACAGCCACATTGCAACAATACAAGCCACCAGTGTCTGTTTACCTTCTCTGTGTGATTTCATCAATGAGAGACAATCAATAGAAAAGGGGAGTGAGAGTGTGTGTGTGTGAGAGAGAGAGAGAGAGAGAGAGAGCACGTTACCAGGACATGGTTTTATGTACAATTTGGATCTCTATTCCGTCCAATTTAGCTCTTCGTGTCCCTCTCTCCTGCAGTTCCTCTGTCTTTTTGTTTCTCTCAGCATGCATCATTTGTACGATATTTCTCCCTCTACGTTCCCTGCAGCTCTTTCTCTTGCTCTCTTTCTCCTCTCTGTGCGACTCTGTCCATCCTAATCACTCGCTTTCTGTCGACAGGACGGAGCAGTAATAGACCAGGAACTGGTTGCAGCCTGAAAACAATACTTAGCTACGGTTATGTTTAAAATATGCAACGTACCACTAAAAAGACAAACACAATACAGTAAGTTAAAAAAGTGAAATGTTTTATTTTTTAGCCGTAACACCTTCATATCTTGACGTGTCAGAATAAGGTCAGAGCCATTTAACTCCCTGCGTGGGTGTGTTTGATTACTTCCATGCGGTAGTGATGAACCTCATAAACCGTTTCCTGTGGTGAGGCAGAAGAAGGCTGCAAAGCCATGATTTGCGTGTCATACTGAGCTTTTGAGCGCACAAAGTAGCATGACTGTCACACGCTCAGATTTCTAATCATGAATCACAAGACTTCCTTCCAAATCCAGATCATACGCCAGTTTAACCGCTAGCACAACACGCTAACACAAAAACTACTTCTGGGCAATTCGATGCACAACCCACTGTATGAATTAGAATTAGCAATGAAATAAGGAATTAAAAACACCACGTGTGTTCTGTTAGGTGAAAAGAAAAGAAAAAAAATAAAAACTCCACGACAGAGGAATGGAGTATTCAATTACAACATTAAAGTGGCTAATATAACAAAAAAATACATAATAAATAATCATTTGAAAAGTGATTGTTGCAAAGCATCAACAATGAAGACCAGTTCCATAAATGTTAAACAAGAATATCAGCAATTCTGAGATGTTTCTACTCACCAGATTGTACATATCAGTGTTCAATTCTACAGTCAGAGATTCTGTCATAGAAAATTCTTCAACATCATCCCAACCAATCGAGTTGGAGAATTTACTTTTTCAGCTGTTTGCTGGTCTTGACGCAAGTGATTACACATATACCTTTTATCTACATCAACATAACCATTTACACCATTGTAGCCGCTAACACTACGGTCAGACTGGTGACGGCATAATGGCCACCCAAGGCTCACCCATGGCCACGGAAACCTAAGGCCAGCTTATCTAGTCCAATCCCAAAGAAAAAGCCAATCGACAGAGTCGATGTTCACCGTGGTAGAAAGGCGCCGGAACACCCAGTGCATCTCAGCCCACCGCTCAAGAGGAAACTCCTCAGATCTAAACCTGATCACGTACTAATGGGATGTGCCGGGCAAACGAGTCCAATTCATACAGGCCCCATTCTACAACCCACAGGACACAAAGAATCCACTGCCAATGTCCTGGTACCAAACACTACCGCAAACCCACAGAGGTCTTCTGGAGACACGTCCTGAGGGTGCAGTAAGGGTCTGGCAGCAAATGGAGTACCCAAAACCTAGGTGGTTTTAATGTCATGGCTGATCGGTGTAGCTCAGCTAAATCCACCATCGATGTAAACTTGTGACTGTAGCCAGAAAGCAGTCAAAGTTTCTGTTGTAGAAAACGTATCAACACGTTCCAACCAATCGGATTCAAGAATGATGCATGTAGCCCCTCATACATGCGCACGTCATCAACCAATCATCGACAAGCATCAATCAGCCCACAATGCATGTCGCTGGACTACAAGGGAAACCAGAGTTCCACCAACAATGAGGAGAACAAGCACATTCAACTCAGACAGATCAGAGGCAAGATTCTAACTCCCAGCCCTACAGGAGTGAGGCAACAGCGCAAACCACTAAGCCACCCCGCTGCCTCACACTACCATCTACTGCATATCTACGTCTATAGATTACAACCCAGGTCAGAAGGCTTTCAGCAGCTCTGTGTGATACATTTCTGAAGCTGTGCAAGTTGAAGTGCTCATAATTGGAGCATTTCTTTTTCTTTACCTTTCTTCAGTTCATCGCTGCCATAGCAACAAGTGGCAATGCTAATGTCCATAACCGTTCAAGTGCTACTGGGGGAAAGAAAAAAAAAAAGAAAAGAAATCCTTCATTCCTGACACTACAAAGTATTCGATTGAACAATTGGTTAATCTTCCTTGATGTTAAGCTGAATACAACTAGAGGAGATACTGTAATGTACATGCGTGTGTAATACTGTTCATACATACTGTTTATGTGCATTATCAATTACACACATGTTACACACAATAACAGTTTTCTAATACACACATATCCATTGTGTAAATTCTTTTACTGGGATCACATGGCTCCTGTGTCACTGTTGTGAGGTGGGAATGTTTCTGGTAGCAATGTGTTTAAGGCGCAATGTGTTTACTACTACGATCACATCCGAAGCACCGACCGTCAAAAAAAGTTTTTATAAGACTGCTGAAAAATACACCAGCGTTGGTATGATAAGGTAAAGGCAGGGAGGTACTTAAGCTCGACTTGCATTTATGTGCCTCACATCAATGCTAGATTAGCCAATCAAATTAAACAACTTGCGTTCCAATATACAGTATTTGAGATATTTATATTTACTACAGCCGCACTGGCTGTATCACTCCACTTATCTGTGTTCCCTTCGTAGTTTAAAACAATTACCACAGTACACTTATAGCAAGGTCATCACTTTTAACTTTGAAAGCACGTCAGACGGTGATAAAAAGCAAGAAGGGAAGCCAATTTTACCAAAAACACCTTTAACAAGAAATCAATGGGAGGTAGTTATCCAGTTAGCAAACTCAATATAAAGTGAGTGTGGCTTCTTCGGGATATATTTCCCCTGACAGTGCACAAACAGAACAGGACATTTGGACATGTTGTGTCTGAAATATCACTTACTTTCGTAGAACAAGGAAATTCTGGTGGGGGTACACTCCGGACACAATCCAATTCATCGCAGAGCACACACACCCGCACACATATATATATATATATATATATATATATATATATATATACACACACACACACAATTGACAACTTGGGAACACCTTTTTACTCTGCATGTCTTTGGACTGTGGGAGGAAACACACCAAGCACAGGGAGATCAAGCAAACTCCATGCACAAAGGCCAAAGGCGGGAATCGAACCCCAACCCTGGAGGTGTGAGGCCACAGTGCTAACCAATATGTCAGTGTGCCACCTAGAACTGTTGTATAAAAGCTACTTACTGTATATAGCACATGCAGTTGTACTCTTATCCTGAACATAAGGTGATATTCAGGGTAATCTTACTCTTGAAAAATCGATTCATTAAAATAATAAAGGCAAACTATGGAACAATTGACTATGGCTGCCACTTGTGGTACAATGATAACTTGAGCTATAAATAGATAAACATACGACATGATTTTCAGTTAGTTATGATATAACGGGAATAAAACAGAACAGGGGGTATTGCTGGTGGAATCTAGTAAAAAGAAAAAAATCAAGTAAAAAAAATACTAAATAACTTAATTGATTGCATATAACCAAAATCAGCTTTATATTGAAACTGAATATACTTTCATAGGTGGTAGGAAAAGAATAAGGAAATTATGATGAAATGTATCCAATTTTGAAGTTGTGCAATTTCCTTTCTGTCCTACTAATAGGCTAATGTCGCAAGAAAGCAAGGAAAAAAAGGATTTATTTCTTTTTCATTTTGCAATGTGTGTCCTTCTTTAGAAATGAAACCAGCCCATGACTACACAAGGACACAATACAGCTGTACTTTTCATTAAGGATAGGAAGCAAAGTAGCATACTGAAAAAGAAATTTTTAAAAATCACATCATCATTCAGATGTCTAAGAACATAATGTTTCTTTATCCTGAAGTTTGTCCTTCAGTAGTACAGATAACCCATCTGATACGTTTGTATGTTTGTACTGTACGTGTGTTCACCACCACTGTATTACTACTGAATATCTGTTCTCCTGCTGTTCTGCTCTCCATTCACCTGTCTTCCACACTCTGTAGGACCAACCGTGACCAATCAGAACCATCCTCACCTCTTGAGGTGCTAATATGAGAGGGGGGTACCCGTGACCAACCTTTGACCTTTCCCAGGATGATCTGCTGTTTCTTGACGCTGTAATCCATTACTCTTGGCTATAAATACATCAATTGTGCATGCAAGTAAAAAAAGATATCACATATAATCGTACAAGAAAGCTGCTTTCATGTGCTCCCCGTTTACGACTTGTGTGTGTTTTGGATTTTATGCCTCTATTGGGTTTTACATGGCTGTGATGTGACTTTGAGTGTGTCCTTGTTTTCTCACTAAATAGGAACCGTTGTTAGATAAAGGTCACGAAAAAGCTGAAATATGAATTAGTTTAGTTAACTAAAGTTCAGTAGAAAGAACATTACATACGTGGACAAAATTGTTGGTATCCTTCGGTCAATGAAAGAAAAACTCACCATGGTAATGACTGCAATCAATGGAAAGAAGACTGGAAATTGTGTTTCCAAATACAAGTAATCGTACAGAATATTAACAAGTGTTTAAACAGTGAGTAGACGTGTGTACGTTTGACTGAGTTATTAGTAAGTATAGTATAGAATAGAACAGAATATTTATTGTCATTGAAACATGTGGCATGTTCAATTAAATTAGGTGCTTTACACATATTAGACAAGATACACAAATTTATACTTTGGACTTTACACAAATTACGCAAGATAAGTTATGCATATTGTGCATAAAATTACGCACACTGCACAAAAAAAAATTACACATATTTACATATATTGCAATGTAGTCATTAAAATCTAACCATAAAAAATACAGGTCTTGTATAAAGTACAGTCGGATCTCGGTAGACAAATTTAAACCGTTCCAGAGAGTTTTTAAGGCGAGATTTCGCATTGTGAAACGCATTTTTTTCCATAGGAAATAATCTAAGTGTAGATAATCAATTCCAGCCACACAAAAATATTACCAATATTACCAATTTTAAACACTTTAATAAAAACGTTTTATAAACAATCAAAAATGTTTAGAAAAGACATGTAAATGAGGTAAAATATGAAATAAATGTAACCTCACATTACCTTAAATTATGATTTCTTTTAAATTTTCGCACCAACTGCTTTAAAAACAAAATTGAAAGCGGCTCCCTTTTCTTCTTGCTACCGACCTTGCTAACATTCTTGGGACCCATGGTGCCATGTCTTCACCTAATCTAGCAAAAAAAAAAAAATGAAAAATTCCACTGTCGCAACAAAGTTTTGCACGGATTACGGACGTACACGCAACTTAGCCAACGTTCCGTTTCTGTTCAGTCGCTTGTATACTGAAAATGCTGTATGTATGCTGAGGCAAATTTCTTGCAAAACTAGTAGTCCTTAAGGAGAAAATTGGTGTACTATAAAAACAATACTTGAGTAAAAGTACCAGAAAATGACTTTAAAAGTTAAAGTAACAGTTTAAAATATTACATGATTAAAAGTCTTGCATTCGTAAGTAAGCAGTTTTTTCATTTACTTTCATACTTTTTTTTTTTTAGATAATGGACTTTATTGTGGTTTCCCTAGAGTAAAGCATAATATATCAGGGTTCCTATACCTTCTTAAGCATCACATTCTGCCTTAGTTCTAAGGGGGGAAATGTGTGGTGTAGTTAAAAAATCTGCATGGAGGCTAATCAGGGATGCTAGCTAGCACGTGTTAGCCGGGCCATCATGGTAGCCAGATATCTGAACATTAAATAACATCAACATTGTGCTCAAGAAACAAAATTAATTTAACGTACCTCACTGAGCCTTTTCAGGTTGGAGTTTTTCAATGCCAGTATTTTAGTAGGCATAAGAGGCACCTCATCCAGTAGGAAGGATCTCTCAATCCAATATGCACAACATTATTTCATGATGATCTTCACCACTACGGAGTTCATCGAGTTCACCATCGTAGTCAGGGTGGTCATCATCTGTTACCAGAGTTGTATCGTTAACAGCAGAGCCTGTAGAATGTGCATATGCACACGTGGACAAAATTGTTGGTACCCTTCTGTCAATGAAAGAAAAACTCACAATGGTCACAGAAATAACTTTAATCTGACAAACGTAATAATAAATAAGAATTCTATGAATGTTAACCAATGTTTTTGCAGGTATTTTGGCCCACTCCTCATGAGCAAGCTGCTCCAGTTGTTTCCGGTTTGAAGGGTGCCTTTTCCAGACAGCATGTTTCAGCTCCTTCCAAAGATGCTCAATAGGATTGAGGTCAGGGCTCATAGAAGGCCACTTTAGAATAGTCCAATGTTTTCCTCTTAGCCATTCTTGGGTGTTTTTAGCTGTGTGTTTTGGGTCATTGTCCTGTTGCAAGACCCATGACCTGCGACTGAGACCCAGCTTTCTGACACTGGCCAGCACATTTCTCTCTAGAATCTCTTGATAGTCTTGAGATTTCATTGTACCCTGCACAGATTCAAGACACCCTGTGCCAGATGCAGCAAAGCAGCCCCAGAACATAACAGAGCCTCCCTACTGTGAAATGCTTCATTTTTCCGTCTGTGAACATAGAGCTGATGTGCCTTGGCAAAAAGTTCCATTTTTGTCTCATCCGTCTCTTTGATTTGTCATCAATTTTCCTCCTGCGGCCACGTCCAGGGAGGTTGGTTACAGTCCCATGGATCTTAAATTTCTGAATAATATGTGCAACTGTAGTCACAGGAACATCTAGCTGCTTGGAAATGGTCTTATAGCCTTTACCTTTAACATGCTTGTCTATGATTTTCTTTCGAATCTCCTGAGACAACTCTTTCCTTCGCTTCCTCTGGTCCATGTTGAGTGTGGTCCATACCATGTCACCAAACAACACAGTCACTACCTGGAGCCCTATATATAGGCCCACTGACTGATTACAAGATTGTAGACACCTGTGATGCTAATTAGTGGACACACCTTGAATTAACATGTCCCTTTGGTCACATTATTTTCAGTATTTTCTAGGGGTACCATCATTTTTGTCCAGGCCTGTTCCATGAGTTTATTTTTTTTAATAATTCTGTTGAAGCATGGATGAAAAGCAATGTCTGACTTTCATTGGTTAACATTCATAGAATTCTTATTTATTATTACTTTTGTCAGATTAAAGTTATTTATGTGACCATTGTGAGTTTTTCTATCATTGACCGAAGGGTACCAACAATTTTGTCCACGTGTGGACGTGTTTTGGCCAGGTTGAGAGAGTGGAAGAGCTTTTATACCAAATTTAACTCACCTGCTATCTGGTGACACCTGAGACAGTGTAACACTAATGAGTCACATGACAAAGCACTAATTGTGCTCAATTTGTACATTTTCACTTAGGGGTGTACTCACTTTTGTTGCCAGGGGTTCAGCTATTATTGGCTGTATTTTTAGTTATTTTGAGGGGACAATACATTTATACTGCTATATAAACTTTACACTGACTACTTTTCATTGTGTCAAAGAGTCATTTATGCAGTGTTGTCCTATGAAAAGATATAGGTTGTTTTACAGATTGTTCTTCTTTTGTTAAATAACTGATAAAAATGTATATTTTACATACCACTCTCTAGATAATAATAAGCAGTATTTTAACCATTATTATTTAGGTAATTGTGTGTAAACGTCCCCTTCTTTACCTTTGTTTCCTTGAAATTACTTGACAGAGTTAATTTCCAACTGTAAAATAACTGTACATCTAGCACTTCTTTTTATATACAGTAGTGGGCTTCCATGATAGTATCAGTAATTGTTGATTCTGCTGTGATGACACAGACCTTCTGCGCTATGATGTCACCAACACATATTGGTGCGGTAACAAAGATGCTTCGAGAAAATGTATCAGAATAAAAGTAAACATTTTCTTTAGAACATGTGTTGGAGTAAATGTTCTTAAGAAAATGTAGTGGAGTAAAAGTAAGTTGGCAGAAGTACGGATACATGACATTATACTTGAGTACAGTAACAAAGTAGTTCATACGTACTTCATTACATTACAACACTCAATTTGAATTCAAAGTACCATGCAGATATGAAGTGTTCCAAGACAATTAATTAGATTTTTCTTGACCACTGATCGCTCAGTGGAACTGCTCTTACTGTATGTATTGGCCATTATGGTTCATCTTGTCTTTTTAAAGATATTGTTTAAATGCCATAACAACCATAACAAACAGAAACCTCTGCATGGGTTTACTCATATTGCTAGGAACAGTTAAAATCTGAGCTATATACAATGCTCCTCGAGTCCTTCGACTGATTCATATGAAGAAGGTCACTCATATCCCTAGTTATTATTGTGCATTTTTAATTTTTTTGTATTTTATTATATTTTGCTCCAAGCACTATGCTTCCAAAGAGTACATTGATCATGTATTGATTAATCCCATTACAGACCCAATACTTTATTCCAAAGAAATTAGAAAGTAATGGAAAGGGTTTAAGAGAGGTTTTTAAAGATCTTAAAATATTAAGAGATTATGTGCTTTTAAATTGCTCTAGTTAAGAACCACTGTAGCCGGCAATTCTCTTTTTCCATTCGCAAATTACTTAGTAACTGGAAGGGAGAAAAAACAGGGGAAAGTATGGGCAAAGTATGAAGTGGTGCACCATAATTTCTCATAACATCACCACACACCAATTATTTAGAAAACAGCAAATGCCAACTCGTATGAAAGAAAAACCATTATGGATAAATAGAGTGAAAGATCCTCAAATACATCAAGACAACTGGACTGACTCACATGTCTTGGACGACTGACAGCAAGCGATGTACAGATACACATAAATCGTATAACACTCCATCCGTGGTACATCTTCAGCTCTAAATTCTGTGCAGTATGTATTGCTATGCCCTTACGTGACCTTTTTCTTCCCTCCACTCAGTCTAGCACTTGATAAAGGATGGTCATATGACTAGGATCTACCAGGCATAGACACAAGATAAGAGTATGTTTTCGGCACAGTGGTTAGCGTATTTGATTCTGCAACATCCGAGTAGACAAAATTCCAGATGCATCCAAAGAAAGCACAAGGAAACATCTTCAGACTGATTTGTTTTCCAGGATCAGTGGGACTTCAGCTGTAAGTTCAGAACCAGGGACCATCCTTACATAGCACAATTGTGACTCACACATCTCTGGCGCAAAACCGGATGCTGACTCAGTTTCTTCATGAATAGCCTATGGATTAAATCAGCGCTGTAATGCTAGATAGTATGAAAAGACAGGGATTAAGAAAAGCAGTGAAGAAACAGAGCTTCGCTAATGCTTCAGATTTTTTAAACAACTAGTGTCTGGGCATGTTTCGCCACCGTACCTGAATTAGTTGGTTATTGTGTTAGGTGGAGTGTATTTCCGGGTTAAGAGAGTGAGCAAACTTCATTCCAGAAATGAAATGATGCTGTGATTCATGATTAACCCATTGCTCATAATGCACACTATTAATCAGTCTTAATTCATCCTGAAATTGAACAAGAGGTCTGTTTACCTCGCAGCCACAAACACGCACTCAGTTCCAATTCGTTTAAGTGCGCTAAACAAAAAGGTACAAATAAGTATTCATAGGTTTTAACTACACCACCCGTGAATAGATGTTGGAGCTCGATAGATAGACGATGTATTAGACCCCTGCCGTCAACTTTTTGTCAGCCAGAACAGTCAAGACAACGAGAAAGGAAACGGCACATGAAGCGGAGGACCCTGCTAAGACTCCCCGCAGGCCTTCATCCTGAACTCCTACATCTCTGAAAATAGAGACAGCCTCAGCCTAATGATTCAATCATCGCTTCAAATGGAAGTCACTCAATGAGCGCAATTAGAATGCTATTTATTCTTGTCATGTTTTCAGGCCTTTTTAGCTGAATTACTCATTGCCTTTTATTTTTTGGGAGGGAAAAAAAAAAGAAGCCCGGAATGTCAAGTTTGAAATCCTGCCTAAAAAAATAAATAAATTTAATAATTAAATAAAACTACTGGGATTTTGTGAACGACTCCTGAAGTATAAACCACAGTGACTAGCAGAGGGTGACTACCACAAGGTCAATCACAACTGACGGACAGTAGAAACTATAATGCATTTTCGTTGATAATTACATTTGAGGTGTGTTTCTGGGGGTTGAATCCCAAACTGTGTAAAATGGAAAGCTAGTGCACTACTATATGGAAGGAGCACAACCCCTGATTCCATACACTAGTAAGACCCCTGGATCAGTGGTTACAGAGGGCCTTGTGTAAGAAGCTATTTACTGTTGCAACAGAGCTCACGAAACGACTTGAAAGCAGTTACTAAGACGACAAAGTGTGGTTTAAGATCACATAACATTATAAGCTTACTTACTCAAAGGACAGATTTTGAATGGGGGTTTAAGAACTGGAATCCAGTAATTATAGTCCCTTTCGTTGTCCCAAAGTGGGCATGGCCATGGGGGACAAGCATCGTGATCCTGATGCAAAAGATCAACATGGCAATAATGATAACAACAATAATTGATTGAAAAAGCATCTACTAAATGTAGATAAGAATTTAACCTTCGACATGCATACAGTACTACCCCCTTCGAGCCCACACCCTTTTAGGAACTCTATTCACAACAAGCATTGTCAAGTGATGAAATACAAAAATTAATAAATGAACTTTTAATTTTACAATTACTGTAGATGGAGGATAATGGAGAATTACGGAAGAACTGGATTCAAGGATCTGCGCCGCATTTCAGAAAGTGAATTTGATTATCTCTCAGTCTCTCATCGACTGTTTCTCATGTTTCAAATTACACAAATACAGTACATGTGACAGAACTGAAAGAAACGTGACAAATGTAATATAAATGTATGCACATTCTACTGCCACCTTTGACCTGATGTAATTTTTATTAAACCTGTTTGCAACAAGCAATGTTAAATGAATGTATGAAGGAATTCAATATCAATCTTTCCATATCCTTATCAACATGTATACAGGTTTTATTGAATTTTATTTTATTTTAAGGCTTTTTCTCTGCATGTGCAAACACCATTTTGGGTCACCAAAATTTTTTCTTCAAAAAACATGTTTAAAGGTCGAGAAATTTTGAACTCCATTTACACCTTCAAGCCTGCAAGCAGAATCTGCAATTAAAAAATATTACTATTAGAATATTTAATAGTAGTCTAATTACAAAGTGAATATGCACTCTTGGTTTTGCAAGGATTTTTTTTTATCATCTACATGGTTTATCATTCATTTTGAGCAGGTTGCTATTTTTTTGTTGTTTTTCTATTCAATTTCATTCACTTCATGATGGTATAGCTGTAAGCATGTAATTATTTATTTATTTTTGCATATAGTTCAGATATTTTTGAAAATGTATTAAAAATTACTTTTATATAAATGTGTTTCTGTAAACAGAGTTGTCTGTAAGGATGCGTCTGTAAGGTCTGTAAGATCAAGCGATGGAGCTTGCACCGTTCTCTGACGTCTGCCCATATAAATCCCTGATCACTGATTCTGTTTCGGGTTATGGAGGAATATCAATTTGTATATTTTAAACTGGATAAGTTAAATTCTTTCTGCTGTTCTGTCTAGCTTTTGATTAAAAATATATATTTTTTATGAAATATCCTTCTACTTGTGTCATATCTTTCTCATGCAGTTGTCTTTGTGACTCATTTTCTTTTTTCATATGCTCCAGCTCTACAGCTTTTTCTCGCTTTATCCACCATGTGGTTTGATCCAGCACTATGAACATGTTATATTTGCTGAAAGATGTAAGGCCTCAGTAGAACGTGGAAAAGTGTGTGAGCAAGTTATGCAATTCTGACAAACTTTTTCAATTAATCTTAAAATAGAAATTTAGAAAATTTAACATTCTGTATCCTAAACATACACTATATGGCCATATGTTTTAAAATCCCTACCAGCACACATGTACTGTACGTGTCCTTTTTCCTCAGAATTGGAAGCACACTGTTGCATGGAATGTCTTTGTATGCTAGAGCATTGCAATTTCCATTTACTGGAACTAAGAGGCATAAACATGTTTCAGCGTGTTTATGCCCCAGTGCACAAAAGCGAGTTCCATGAACACATGGTGTGTTAGGATTGGACTGGGAGAACTGGGCTGTCCTGCACAGAATCCAGACCTCATCCCTACTGAATATTTTTGGGATAAAGGGTAACACTGACTGCACATCATCAGTGCCTGTCCTTACTAATGCTCTTGTGGTTGAAGAGTGGAGTGGAGGAATATAACTGTAAAAAGGGGACTAAATCTGGAATAGGACATTCAGTAAGAAGGTGTAAATACAATATACTATACAAGTAGCTGATTCACTAATTGGAGCATTGGTGGCTCAGAGGTAGGTATCTTGCCTGCCATGCAGAAGGCAAGGGTTCAAACCTCAGCAACTGGATGCAGTACCGGTTCCCAAGCATAGATAAAATGGGAGGGTTGTCGTGCAGATTAAATAGTATGCTATAGCGACCTTTAGACGGGAGCAGCTAAAGGGCTAACAACAACAACTTGCATAGTCACTAGTTGTCTTTAGACCCCATTGTATTATGACTACTTGGTTACTTACACAGGCACACTTTAAAGAAAGGGGGGAAAAAAAACACTAACAAAATAGCTACCTTTAACCTTTCGATCTTTACATTGTCTTGCCTCATTGTGTTTAGTTGACATTCTCCAATTCAGATCTGGTTCATGTACACTCCAACACGACGGTGCAGGGTTGAGCCGATAGAGGAGGTCATTCAGTGTCATGACCCCAAGAGTCTGGAAAACCTTACGTCTGCCTCTGAACACATTATGTCTTTCGTTCTTTCTTTCTTTTCGTAACATATTTTGTATTGTGATGGACGCATTATTGCTTCCACTTTGAAAAGGAAAACGTATGCCTATAATTTCAGTATCTTTATTCTCTGGATCACTTAGCAAATCTGAAAAAACGGTCATGTCTTCCCACTGGGTTTGCATGAATGCACACGGTAGCTGATTTACATGTGCAGCTTTTAATCCCTGCTCATTTAATCTCATCATCTCTGGATGCTGTCTGGTTCCCATGCAAAGTACACAGGGTGCTTTACCTAGCCTGTCCATGTGGCATTTGTTATAGCGTTTAATTTTTATTGTCATCGGAGAATATTTTTATTGCTCTACAGTCATTTTTTTTCCCTGATGCATGTGGTATTTCCCTAATTACCAAGTCCATTACTCTGTATTTGAGCTGGAGTCCCTGCTAATTAGAAGATTAAAAAGCTCTTAATGTAGTCTTTTCATTCTCCAAGACTGTTTCCTAATACCAGTAATATGATAAATGGACTGATGATTCTCAGGGCAATTCTCCTGATTAGGTGTCTTCTGGTAGAATTGTAGAGGTGTTTTCTTAATGCCAAACCCACTTTTACAGCAGACTTCATTCAGGACGTAGTATATCCCGGCTGAGGCGGCTCGGAGCCCACTGCAGTTATTCACGAGTGGAACACCTGATCCTTGAAAAATCAACAGATAACTTGTCGACAACTTGTGGGGAAGACGCAATCAGCCTGTGGGAACTGTACATGCCGCAATAATTCACCAACACCACTTCCATATTACAGGAACTTGTCTGGGAGTTATTGCCACATCCTCCATAAGGTGATTTCCACATAAGGCGTGCCATAGAGCAGGCAGTCCGAGCATGGTTCTGCAGGCAGTCCGAGCATGGCTCTGGTATACCGAGAGGATTTTATAAAAAGAATAAAGGTAGCTTTCTCACTCATAACTGGGTTTTCACAATCAAAAGTCACAGTTTGATTTGAATGCCCTTCGTAGGTTAATGGTACAGTGAAACCTTGGATTGTGAGTAACTTGGTCTGCAAGCGTTTTGCAAGACGAGGTCTTGAAATATAAGAAGTACGCATGCGCTTAGTCTGCCAAGCGTCACATGATGACAACTGATCCAATGTTTCTTCTCCCTTGCACGCTTCCAGAAGGAATCCAAGGTTTAACTGTACTACATGTGGCTTCCTCTAGCTAAACATGATTCGCACTATGCAACCTTGAAAATTCCAGATCTGCTCAGACTACATTCTTCCTTAATGCTTGAAGAAAATTTAAATGCCTCATGTTGCATGGGGACTTACCTTTTTTCTTTTTTTATGAAAACAAAAAAAAAAGAGAAATAAGAGACAATGCTGAAGAAATATTTGAGGGGAACACAGCCAGCAAGGATGACCTATTCTACAAAGAGTGCAACAAAGCTGCTATTTTTATATATATAATTTGTTATTTCCACTGTTCCTAGAAGAGGCTTGGATAGCACATGCCAAAATGTCATTATGCTTTCTTTCTGCTCCTGCACTCCCACACAAACAGATGGATAATAAACTGGATTCAGGGATCTGCTGTGCATTTCAGGGGATCAATTCAATTACCTCTCGCTCTCTCATTGGCTGTTTCTCATAGGTGTTATTGATTCTGTTGCACAGAGGAGTTATACACTACTTGATTTGTTACAAAGAAGGTTAAATTTGCTTGAAAGTATTGGCACCTTGGTAATCACTTGAGTGAGAAAAATCTGTCAAGTAGCTGCTGGACTGAAAGGTGTAGCTACAAATCCCAAATGACAATAGGGATTTAACAAATAGACAACTTTTGCTTGAAACATTGAAATTAAAAATACAAAACACAATGGTTTTCCATTACTATGTGGGCACAAGAAATTGGAATTCAAAACCAGCAAATTAACCAAGATTCCCAGCTCTGTGCAGAATTTCTCAAACCTTAATCATCCACATAAATATAGATTTTCTCACAGACTTTTATATATATATATATATATATATATATATATATATATATATATATATACTTTTTTTTTTTTTTTTTACAGTAAATCATTAGAGCTTACTAAAGCTTAACCTGGTAAATTTTCTATGAAACCCTGTTCCATTTTTTATGGAAGTCTGGCATCACATAGAAGCTCTACTCTCTCTGAAAGGTCAAATAAATTATACAAAAACACAAGCAGAAGATTCAGGTCTCTGTACATAAATTTGATGCATGTGAGTTTATGTTTGTATATATGTGTATGTGGGGCAAAAGGAATTTGGCCAGTTCTGTAATAAAACACCAAGGACAAGTTTAGATTGCTAGAATATTTGAAACGGTTTTACTTGGTGTAATGCATTATTGCATTAAAGCCCCAATTCCAGCTTTAGAACAACCTCGACTAACATGTCTGAAAATGAAGTAAAAGAATGCACTTTTACAAATTTAATTAAAAATAAACAGTATATTTAATATTAAAAAGTTTTAGCTGCTTTTCCATCAGTGCTCAGCAATACTGGCTTTGGGAAGAATTCCAGAGTGAAGTCTTTGTAGTCAGCGAACACACTTTCTGTTCGAGCTTCAGAGTTTCTGCCTCAACCCTTGCCCAGGCCTCCTTGCACTTCTAGGTTAGAAATTCTCAAGTTAAACTGCATGTTGGACGTCTTCCAAATTTTTATTTGATCGCTTTGGAAATGCACTGACCCTTTTAGGGGACGTAGGAGAAGAATAAAAGGGACTTTAGAAGTTAACGCTTATTTCTCACTTATTTGGGTGTGATGGGTGAGTATATACAGGTTAATGCAATAATAATCATAATAAATTATCAAAAATCTGTTAGCAAGCTTGAGTGAAAGAAATAAAAATATGCTAAAGTAATACCATAATCTGGATATGATTGCTTCCAATGTTAATGCTTCCAACACTGTACTGTACATTGTTGTACATTGTACAACACTGTACAATGGATTTTTATTAATTATTCAATCTCAGTGTCAGTGTCGAGTGCATGATGATGTGTTAGTTTGACTAAAACTGGATCTTTGAACATTAGTTGAACTGAAATTGTACTTAATTGAACATCTCAAAGTTGGACAAGCACAAGCTACTCCTGCACGACACTTCTTCTGACATATAAATCAGTCTAGGCGCTCTGCACATGCTCCACAGTTCAAACAAGTCAAACAAATTGTGCAAAAGTGGAAGAAGCTGCCAAAAATATGTTGTCTGCCTTCAGATAATACCATTACCAGAAGGGATAGTGAGCATCTCATTTGTACGAAAAGTAACGTGTACAGGAACGTGCAGTGCTGTAAAGTTGTCCGTATCCTCACTCTTGACATGCTACCTGTTTGCTGCTAGTTAACTTAGGCAAGTGTTTTAGCCTGTGATGGAAAAGGTCAACCGGGCATACGACAATACCAAGCTGCAAGGTGGCATCTCACCACTTAACCTAGCAGAGCGAGACATACTTCAGATAATAAATCAATCAATCCCCCCTTCCCCCTTATTTTGTATAATTAGACAAAGACAGTAGTCGGCCTAGGTGAGCTATAACTGTAGCTTCACTCAACTGTGCATGTAAATGTACTGAGTGTAAGTCTGAAACATGTTTACACATAATTTTTAGCTATTTTTTTAAATGAGATTTTTGTTAAGGTGCGAATTATTTTGTCATTATAGCCTTTGTATATAAATTAAAGAATGAGCCGGAAATAGAGCATTCACTCGGGATTTTTTATGTATGATTTTACAGTATGCATGTAATTATTATACATTTTTTTTAATCCTCACTTTTATGCAGTTTTGTTCTTCATGTCTCTTTAGGTGCTATGTAATACTGTGATAGTTTCCCAAAATCATATCACATTCCGTACACAATGCTCCAATTCAACATAAAATATGTCGTGTTTATCCATTTAACACTAAATGATTCTGGCGTAAAACAAATTATGCAAACCTGATACTGGTTTCATGCAAAAAACTCATGCATGCAAACTCATGAAAAAATGACAGTTGTTTCTGAATTTCCTGTGTTAAATCATCATTTATGAAACAAATTCATGCAAAACAAAATAGATGCAATCTCACGTAATGTAGTGAAGACTAGTGAAGTGGACATAGTAAGTGTGAATCTAACTGACAAAGGCAAAGTGCAAGCTGGATAAGGAAGAACATGTTCATGTGATTTCTTTTGAACTAAAGTGCTAATGCCAAAATTCTTCAAATAATGTGCTACTGTAGTCCTTCATCAACATGTTGCCACACATTTACATAGCTGTTCTTTTCCCCTCTTCATTAACAGTTATTACACAGGGTTCAGGGTCAAAAGGTTTGCATACATCTGTTGCAGAATAAACACATGTGACCTGTGGTACTGTCATTAAACTCTTCTTGACTTGGTATAAACACACACACACACACACACACACACACACACACACACACACACACACACACACACACACACACACACACACACACACACGCATTTTCTCTGTAAATTTTGCTAAACTACTTCCGCCATATTTGCAAGACATATTGTTTAGTATTTATTAATATATTCTATTAAGGCTTTGTGTATTGATTTTAGGTTTGGAAATTTTGACCTGTGACACAAATTAGCATTAGCTCTTGCGCTGAGAAACTATACACACAAAAACTTATTCAACTAGTTTTGACTTTCCAGTAAGATTATGCTTTCAAACCCTGCAGGCTAAAATGCATGTTTCATTCAGTGTGGTTCTGTTGCAGAACATACAGTATTTAAGTACAGTAGCTGCAAAACTTTTGACAACTTTCTGGGTAGTTTTACACAGTGTGTTAAAATGCTGCTACACACAATGTGTGTGTACCTTTATAAACACTTATACAACACTTGGTTCCAACCGAGCAATCTGATTGGACGAGAGGCAATCCACAAGTGATGATAATGGACGGTAACACCATGAGACGTTTAACTATGTATCACGCCGTGTCCCCGGTCTTCTACAATCCTTAATTACCGACATGTATGGTATAGATCGGTATAGTCCGCTATACTGAGGAGAGAGCAACTGCCTGCCAAAACCCACTTTCAAAACAAAGGACAACGTTCAGCAAGAAAACAAATCTGAATAATAAAAAATAAAAAAAACAATATGGATTGCTTCCTAATAATTGCTTCCAGATCGTTCCCAATCACATCCGAACCACTCATGTGCTCCAGTCCTACTTTGGTTTGGGTCAAGTCATTGTACACCCTATTGCAATAACTTTCCAAAGCTGAATCCCAAATAGTGTTAAATGGAATTCACAAACTCCGGGCAATTTGGGAACGCCAATTAGCATAATCTGCATGTCTTTGAACTGTGGGAGGAAACCAGAGTACCTGGGGGAAACCCACAAAGCACGAGGAGAACATGCAAACTCCAGGCAGGAATCGAACCCAGACCCCTGAGGTGCAAGGTGTGACACTGCCAACCACTACGACTCCATGCCGCCCACTAGCTTTCCATTTAACGCTATTTGAGATTCAACTAAGGAGTTAACCGAAGGGGAATAAGTGAAAATATAAAGAGAAGCTTACGAGATTTACAGGACTGTCCACAATCTCAATGTTTTATTCTCCTCACATTTTGTCTTCATAATATTGTGAAGAATTTAAAACTAATCAAAGCAGGATATGTGCTTTATAATGAGACAATTAATATCTGTTAATAATACATTTTGCTTGATGAACTGTTAATAAAAGCAATATCACACTCAAGGCTGCGCCTTCGGGCCACTTCATCTACAACCGCGCTATTTTCAGCAATGCGTCTCATGTGATATCATCTCATGTGATATTGCTTCATCATAGCATGCAATGCTTTGCTAGTCAAATAGATATAGTGCACATGGACAAACACATGATATGCAGACACGCTCCACGATTCCCAAACGCCCAATCCGAGAAAAAGATTTTTTTTTTTTTTTTTTTTTAAGGAAATACTTCTGTTCCAATAAATAAGACATCATCCAATAATTCTACGACAAGAGTTTGTGGATAATCTGGAATTTGCATGTTTGCTTTTCCAAACCTCTGTTTAAACAAATCGTGAACGAGAGAACGAGACAGCGGGAATGCAGCCAGCTTCCCAAGACTACACAATTTATTTTGCATGTCTCTAATTAATATTTCCACGCAAATATTACTGCTTGCAACCACGCTTCAGGGTTAGAACATTCTGCAGGGACACACTTCCCCGTGAGGATGTTTACATTACTCTTTTGGCAGACGCTTTTAACACGTCAGACAGGATATAATTCAAGCAGGGCTTGAGAGACTAAGGGTCAAGGATCTTGGTCAATGATGGAAAAGTGGCTGTGATCTCTGGCACGTTATATCGGTCTTAATTCATTTTAATAGTACAAAAACAAAAGATTTGATCTTCTAATTATTGCACATTGTTTAATAAGGAAGCTTGAAGTCACCGTGATGGTGTTGATACACATCAGGGGCTGATGCTAGGCGGTAATTGCAGCTAAGATTACAGTTGGTATGTAGGAGAAGATGAATTGGATTATGTACAAGGTAGAACTGAGTGTGTGTCTGAGTGTGTGTGCCCTCGGGGTGTAAGTAAGCTTTATCTACAGTGTGCTAAGCACCTTCTGAAAAGCAAGAACATTGAACCTGGGATCTAAGTGTTAAACATAAGTAGTTTTATGTGCGAGTGGTGGTGGTGGTGGGAGGGTTTGGGGTAGGGAGTGAGGGTGGCTATTTATCATTTGTTAAGAGATTAAGATGCTATGTTAGGATGTTTGACGTCGGCTTTGAGGAGAGGAACAGAATTTATTTAAATAGAATGACTGGAATGTTGTTTGGGGAGAAAATGTATTGTATTTTGTTGAGCTGGCAAGCCCAATAGTCATTAATATTTGGTTCAACGTGGTCATGCTTGAGTTATAAAAGAGAAATAATAGTGCCTGTCAAGTTATGTCAAATTCCGTTCCTGCTCAAACTTGAAAATGGCCTGGAAAGCCCCAAAGGACACTGAGGACAACTCCGTCTTATTTCCCATTTTTTATTTTCTTATAGTTCAGATTAATTATTAACTTGAAGAGATAATTACTGTAGGTTGATGATGTTTAAAGATAGCTGGGAAACACATGCAAACAAAGTTATAAATTTGGCTTATTGAATTGGATAAATTCTCTATAATTTGTCATTTATTTGAAATAAATCAATTTAAATTATAATTGCAAACTGGCAAAATTATTCTTTGACTTTTCATATTTACTTACCATCTTCTTAAGCTACAACAAGACTCTACAGGTAACAATCCTGTCTTTAATCCATAACCAAACTTGTTATGAATAAGTGATATGTATGTGCTGTTCTGCTTAGTTATTACTCGCTATTTACTTTTACAGAAACGTAATCCATTTGAATGCACTTCCCACAATTATCATTTATTTATATTTAAGTTTTTTGTTTTTTTCCCTGTGGCATCTTTGCTGGTTGATCCACGAGCTCCTGTGTATTCATAAATACACATAATTACATTCTTAAATCATGCTGGGTCAAATCCAAAATATATTTAGAGCATTTATGTTGCGATACATATCAGCCTCAAGGCACGAAAAGGCCAAGTGTAATAATGTTTTATTAGCTTATGAAACTGTTATCATCCATGAACAGGCTATTTTGAAATCAACATTGCAAAATGATCAATAAATATCACTGCTATAAACTAGAGCTGTGATTTAATCAAGATTAATCTTTAGTCGATCGTTTTATGGTTTTGAGTCAGAACCCATTCAGAACCCATTTTTTTTTAATTATTCAGGATTGTTTTTCTTCTTACAAAAACAAACTGTGGTTTGCAAACAAAAAATGCCTTAAAATATATATATATATATACATACATACATACATACACCACAGGTATACCAATAGGAATACCGCTGCCAACTTCTGCGAATACTCGCGTTTTGCAAGATTATAGCTTCTTCTTATTTTTGAATTTATGGCCGTTTCGAGCCACCCACTGAACCGGAGAGTGGAGCAGAAGATGGGCAGGAAGAGAATGTTTTTAATGCTTCAAAATCTGTAAGAAATATAGCTGCTTGAAGCAAAATCTGACAGTAAACTGTAGTGCTTTGAAGGGGAATCAAATTAAAAATCACAATGCCCTAAAATCGAATTACAATAATACTATAAGCCGTAGGATTTCCACACCAAGGTAAACCTTGTATTGTCTCTATATTCTGTACAACACAAAATGTCACAAAGTCCTGAAAACATTTTCCCCCGAAAATCCAATTTCAACAAAACCAATATCAGGTATTTACACCCAACAACACAATGCTACAGTATGTAATAGTGTAACAGCAAAGCATTCCAGTGTAAATGCTCTTTTAAGAGGCTATAAATGTTTTATTGGCTGTTTCGTTCACAGACGGTAATGTGAGTCGATGCTGGCCGAGGGGAAAGAGGCATTGTGGGTGAAAGTGTGAGCTGGAGGTTTTCAGTGACTTTGTGTTTGTAAGAGATACAATAGCAGTCAGGTTTAAGATTCCACCGCTCTTCCGTTCCTACTGACAGGTTCCCACACCCTCGCGGTCATTTGGCGAGGACACAGACAGAGCTGGTGTCAGGCTCAAACAGAGCATTAAGTCGTTATATGAATGTGTGTGTGTGTGTGTTTGAGTGGTGCAACTGTCACTGTAATATACGAGGAATGCTCTAGGTTGAAGAGATACGGTTTCCCCTTACTGCTGCAGGCGTCCTATAGCTTCAGACACAAACACCATTATGAAAGAGTGACTTAGCGAAAGAGTGCGAGTGTGTCTGTGTGTGATGAAGTCAGAGTGTAAACGATCCTTGAAAGAATACTGTTTCTCAAGCTTGAGTACTACTGAGGATAAAGCCCTTGACGCTCTAGAGAAAATTACCCCCCACGAACATGCACATAAACTGGACATATAATATTAGTGTTCGACATTACTGTTAACAACTGCAGAACAAACCTTCATGTTCATGAGATCATCTCGAGATCATTCACAGGTTGAGGTGAACAAGTCAGGTGGCTAAATGTGGCCAAAGAACAACTACGGACGTTCTAATAAAATCTAACCAGTGGCTCCTCCCACTCTCCATAACCTTAACCAAGCAAGCGTGACAAAAGGGAAAAAAATAGTTTGCCAGTTTTTGTATTTTTGCAAACACACAATTGCAGCCACCATGAACCCTCTTGCACAGAACCTATCTATCTTCTACGACTAAGAGAAAACAAAGCAAAACCAAACATAAATGACTCTCAGGCTTGCCAGCTGAACAAGAAAGAGCCAAAGCTCAGAAAACAGTAGAGAGACCAGAGCCAAAGCTTATCTCCTGCTTGCCGAAGCCAGCCTTTGTGCTTTCCAAAACGACTAGGCTCGAGTTCTCTACTCAAACCGTTCACAATTTCGCCGTCGCTTCGATACGCCACTGAACATGCTGTGCCACAGTAGAAGATTTGGCCGTGTAAAATAGAACAGAGATCTGTCTTCTTAGAAGTCATAGATTTGTGAGTGATTAAGAAGAGCTTGGGTACACACAACATAGTGGAAATGTAATATAATGCCCCTTTTCTGTGACTTCCATCTATTTCATCATTAACTTTTTGTTAACACGCAGTGGAGTCAACTGGCTCTTGGTGCCTTCCAGAGAAACAGAACATAGTGGTGTTACTCAATCTGAAACAAGTTTTTCTACATCATCAATTAGGGGATTTAATCATCTAAGCCATACACTGGTTAAAGACTAAAACACTGCAGGGTGTGCTGTTATTGGCAAATAATTCAACAATAGCATGGTGTGATGCTTTACCACACCAAATGGTATTCTTTTCTTCATCCGCCACTTTCCAAAGTATTTTATTCCTCTTATATTTAAAAAAAAAAAAAAAACAATGGTTACAATGTATTAATTAAAGAACATTATACTTTCATGTATTTACAGATACATTTGATCACATTACAGTATTGTTGATTATACAATTTTTTTTAATCTGCTGCAAGTTATGTGACCACCACAATGAAGATACTTCCTATTATAGTATTATCGTACTAGTAGTAGTAGTGTTTTGGGTTATTAATTGTGTTCAGATCACTTCAACACATTATGATTAAAAATTTTTTTTTTTTTTTTTAGTTTGTTAAACACACCGGCGGCACGGTGGTGTAGTGGTTAGCACTATCACCTTGCACCGCCAGGGTCCGGGTTCGATCCCCGGCCAGGCTCGATTCCCGTCTCTGTGTGCATGGAGTTTGCATGTTCTCCCCGTGCTTGGTGGGTTTCCTCCGGCTACTCCCGTTTCCTCCCACAGTCCAAAGACATGCAGAGTAGGCTAACTGCCGTTCCCAAATTGCCCGTAGTGTGTGCCCTGCGATGGATTGGCACCCTGTCCAGGGTGTACCCTGCCATGTGCCCAAAGTCTCCTGGGATAGGCTCCAGGCCCCCGTGACCCTGAATACAGGATTAAGTGGTATAGATGATGAGTGAGTGAGTGAGTGAGTGAGTGAGTGAGTGTTAAACACACATTAGCTTAAACACATTATTAAAAATTTTACTGCAGCACAGTGGTGTAGTGGTTACCACTGTTGCCTTGCACCTCCGGGTCTGGGTTCAAGTCCCATTTCGGGTTCTCTGTGCATGGAGTTTGCATGTTCTCCCCTTGCTTGGTGGGTTTCCTCCGGGTACACCGGTTTCCTCCCACAGTCCAAAGACATGCAGATTAGGTCAATGGTCATTCCTAAATTGCTCTTAGTGTGTGCCTGCAAAGGATTGATACCCCATTTGAGTGAACCCCACCTCATGCCCTATAGATTAAGATTAAGTGAATGAAGACTTCAAAGATGAAATGTAGTCCATTTTTCCCCATTGAGGGTTTAAGTGATCTCTGCTCATGATTTTAACAATGTGAACTCAGGATTGGGGACTGAGACTTAGTGACGGATGTTAGTGAGACTGATCAGAAAAAAGGGAAAATTGCTAGGGAGGATAAGCATTTTGGAGCTATGGAAAAAGGTCATGTGGATAGATTGACCATATTCCACAGTGATGTGAAGAACAGAAGTGAATGAAGCAATGCAGCCATCATGCATAGTGTTCACTGTACAAGACTTTTAAATGGGAAGGCAGTGTTATGATCTGGGGTTACAAGGGAATCACATCTATGGAGATTTTGTTTCCTGATGGCACAAGTATATCTCATTTTCACACCTAAATTGGACACAACATTGTGCATTGTAATCAAAGCTAAAGGTGATCAAGGTCTTAGAGTCCTGCCTAAATGCACTTCTAAGGGACTTAACAAGTGCCTTTAGTGTTGGGTTTTGCATAGAAAAAAAAATAAATACACTGCTTTACCAAAAAAAAAAGTTGCCATTTCAGAAGAGCCAATTTCTGGGGCAGCGCGTCAAGCAAAGCAAACAACTAAGGAGATTTGAAATACTGGAACTGGATTAAGAGTCCTTTAACACGTTATTAAAACCTGGAAGGATAGTGCTGCACGATCAACTTTGTGGAAGAAATGTGGTTGGATAAATCATGAATGAAGATTATTTAAACACTTGGTGAAGTAGCATGGTCAAAACTCAACAGTAAAAACCATAGTTATGTTCAATAGTGAAAGTAAGAGCATTTCCATACACACCCAATGTGATGAGAACTCACAGGATTGGAACTAAACAGCTGTGTGGCCATTAAAAAAAAAAAACACTTAGGCAAATCAGAAAAAAAAAAAATTCAGTTTGCTAGCGAGCAAAATAAATTGGACTTGGACTTCCATTAGAGTAATGGAAAAAGGGTCATGTGGTCATGATCTGAGTCCAGATTAACCCCATTGTACAGTAATGGATCCATCAGTGTAAGAAGTTACAGTGTAAGCCAATGTACATGCCCAAAGCTAAAGTCTTGGAAATCATCTTTTCTTTTTTTTTTGGCCAGGTAGTGTATTCACGTTTTAAACTGTTTAAAACATCCACCATACAAATCCTGGAATAAGTGAAATTATTAAACATTAGTAAAAAAAAATAATAATAAAATGCTATATTTCTGTATGTACTGTGGTAGGGTTACTGTGAAACAAATCAAACTCCACACCAATGGCGTCAACAGGGAGGCCTGTGCCTGTAAACTCTACTCATTATTGTTACTAAAGTGTATGCCAAAGCTCACTATTAAAATTAACTACAAACATGAAAAAAAGCTAAATGGTTTCAGACTTGTGATCTTGTGACTTTAGTGTAATTTCAAAATTCAATCGGTACTAATATTGAACAATCATTCTTGTTCAAGCAGGTTCTATAGTTCTTGTCGATGAAGGTATAAATAACACCTTTTTATAACAGGCAGGAAGAAGGTTATCAAAAAATAACTTTTTTTTCCCCCCCCCCCCCCGTGACCTTGGTCCCATTCCATTTAGATCTATTGGTCACAATGATAATTCTATATAATTCCTCGGAACCACTCGTTCTTGAAATATCACACGAAGGAGAATCTTGGCAGACAGTCAGCCTGAAAAAAATAATGCCTCCCTTACTGAGTGGCATAAAAATGGACCAGGATCCGACTAGATGATGGAAGGGCTCAAATGCCAAAGCATGCCCTGAGCCATTCAACTCAGCATGACCCAGAATCACTCTTCAACACAAAGTGAAGACAAGCACCAAAATGTGCGCACTAAATAAATATGAATTTGGACACAAATTCATTCATCTTCAGTGACCCCTGTAGGGACCTGGAGGCAATCCCAGGTGGACAAGAAGAAGCAGGAATACACTCTGCAAGAGATACCCAGAGCCCATAAGAGCCTGGAGCGAGAACATGCAAACGTACACAGACAGTCAACAGAGCTCGGGATTGCACCTAGAGGCTGTGTGGCATCAACATTACTGTGCTGAATATAGATGAATAAATAAAATGGCACAAATGACTTAAATAAATGTACTACGCATACTGTATAATCCATGTTTGAGGTAGCACACTATGAGCTCTTCTGTAAATAGCTGATAAGCTGATGTGTGTGTGGTGGAGTGAGGACGCCACTCTGTCTTGTTGATTAGTGTGGTTTGTCTGTAAAGTTTTTTTACCGAGGAATGTGGTCAAGACGTGACGCTTCATCAATTCCCTAATCGTGTGGGTGTTTGTCAGTGCACAAGCACGCACACCCATAAGGGTGTGTACAGCTGTTTGCTGTATGAACAGTGCTCGTAACTGTAATCTTAGAGGGGGGGGTTGAGCTGCTGCATGACATTACAAGTTTGTCTTACATTTTAAATATACACTTCATTTCAGCTTCAGTTATACATTAAGCTTAAAGCACAAGTGTAAGTGTACCCCAGTAAGACTATGTTCTGTTCATGGGCTTTTGTAACCCCATCCCATTAGCACAACTTGGCACTTTACATGGACCATAATATTCCAATAATCATGGCAATGATAGCTCAATCAAAATAAAAATACATCATGTAAACACCTCAATCAAGCTACTGGCAGAGTCTGACCTGATATGGCTTCAGTTAGTTCAGAATGCAGCAGCGGGAGTCCTCACTAGTACCGGAAGATACGAGCACATTACCGCTATCTTATCCACACTGCATTGGCTCCCAGTGAAATTTTGCATCTATTTTGAAATACTATAAATTTTGACGTATAAAGCATTAAATGGTATAAATCAATTTGACATATAAAGCATTAAATGGTCTCACGAGTAAAGTGCTAGTATCTTACGATCTGCCATGCTTACTTCGATCACAGGATGCAGGCTGCTTGTCAGTACCGCGTATTTTGAAAACTACAGCTGTGTGCAGAGATTATTCTTACACAGCCTTCCAACGTGAATGTCTTCCAATTAATGTTCGCACACAGTCTCAGTGTTTAAGTCTAGGCTAAAAAAATATTTATTTAGCCAAGCATTTTTGTGAATAGTTTTGCCTTAGGTAAAGGAGCAGATCTGGGGGACTCATGGATGTACAGTATTTTGGTGAACTAAATGTACATTCAACTTATATGTACATATGTACATATCACGTGACTGTGACTTCTCTTCTGCTCTCTCCTCTTCTCTCTTTCCCTCTCCCTGTCTCTGTGTCAAGCTACACATGCCTCTCCTGAGCTGCCAGTGATCCAAACTCCCTCTGCCCTCTGGAGCTGTCTGACTCGTCCTGATGCCCCGCTTCTGGTTGGAGATCTTGTCACTTGGATGCCCCATGTTGTCTGCTTGGGATGCGTGTGGTGACTGGAGACGGTTCCCTTTTCCACAAAGACGGTCCTGGCCTCAGCTGATGCTGACAGCTGTTCTCTAAGGACTTGTAGTGTCTACAGTCGCTTAATAGTTCAGGACTGGAATTTCCTACAGTCTACCTGAGCCTCCTATAACGAACCGGACTCCATATTAACTTAAAGACATCAACTATTATATTGAATTTCAGCCTCCTAACACACCGTATGATGCAGATCAATCCCTGCTGTCCGTCATCACCCAAATGAGGATGGGTTCCCTGTTGAGTCCGGTTCCTCTCAAGGTTTCTTCCTATTGCCATCTCAGGGAGTTTCTCTCACCGTCGCTCTCGGCTTGTTCATCAGGGACAATCTAATCATTTTTGATTCGTACACAGTTTGCACATTCGATCCAAATTTCAATCATTTTCTTTTGCAAAGCTGCTTTGCGACAATGACAATTGTTAAAAGCACTATGGAAATAAAATAAAATTGAACTGAATTGAATATGGACCAGTTGAAATGAGTAGGTAATTAATAGCCATGTAAACACTCGATCGGATCATTTATCTCTTGTTGCCCTACAACTACAATGTCTGCCCTACATGTAACATAAGGTGATGTGATGTGATGAGTTTCCAAGAGGGAAATTTTGCTTCCATTCCTGAAGGGTAAACTCTAAGAACAACTCTCTCCTCCCCGTCTTTATTTCAATCTTTTATCCACCGGGTCTCTGGCTGAGTAAGGAGTTCTGATTGGCTCACCGTTTCATATTGTGAAGCATCTAACCGATCATAGATGAGAATGATTTCAGTTAACCAATCATAACACTGGAGGTAGGATTTACTGAAAAAGATGACCTAATGTAACCTTAAAACTGCTTCTTCTGTTATAACGTTGGCAGATTAAACACTACACTGCGGGCAGAACCACACTGCATAAGTCCAAAAAAGTGCATTCTGATAAAATAAAAAAAAACTTTGATGATAATGGATCTGTATCCATGTAAAGAGTTGGAATCTCTAATCAGAATGATTTCAATCAAAATAAATACAATGCATGTAACAGTAGCTACCATTACAAATACGTAATGAAAAAGAGAAGAGAGTAAGAGATATGTGATTCCAAATCCTGGACCAACAGAAAGAATGGGTTGGAAAACCAGTGAAGACTCTCACATATCCCAGTCATTAGGAGTCTGCCCTAAATCATACCTCTGCCACCACATACTTCCTAAACGTCTCCTCATTACTAGTCCTTACTAAAGGGTTCGAAGAAACAAACCCATAGCTCAATGATCTCCTCGTAACTTGATCGTAGCCTTTATCCCGAATCTGATTAGCAATTTTTGTTCGTCCAGACATGATGCTCTCAATCAGATCTGGAAGTATACCTTGGGTAGGAGGAAAATCTCATTCCTGCCAGTGATAAACACAATCTTTCCTGTAATAGTGTGCAGCCATCTGTAGACAACAGGGAAGAAGCACCTGGGGGAAAAGAGAGAGAGAGAGAGAGAGAGAGAGCGAGAGAGAGAGAGCGAGAGAGAGAGAGATGAGACAGAGAGAGAGATTCCCACCTAAAATGTTTAGATACATACTGTACTGTACATCCACATAAAATAGACACAACTCTATTCATGTTCTTCTTTTTGATTTGAAGTGATAAAACTATTAACTGTAGCCAGGTTTCAGATCTGTAATGTCTGTAGTAGACTTGGTTACACCAGAGCAGGAATCCTGAATTAAAAGGTCTGGGAAACAAAATTTCCTTCGAGCCAAGGTCGGAAATTCATGTTTGTATTAAGATTGAGATCTCAATATCTCAGTTATTTAGGTCTATAAAAAAAGAGACCTGTTTAAAATTTCAATAGCATTTTGATAATATTTATATCCGGTTTTCAGCGTTAAGCTTGTAGAAAGTTTTGATGTAGAAAGAACTTTGATGGCCTTGTACTGTACATTTCTTTGCATTTGTACAGAATACAAACAAACAATCTTTAATGAATCGTTATTTGCATGCTGCTGGGCTGAAGGTGAAGAGACTCTGTTTGCTCTATTATACCAGGCTCTCAGTTCAGGTGTTTTAACCGCCCTTACCTCAACGACCCGTGTTTTGTCTCATAGCAGGACTTCACACTACTGCTTATTGGCCTCCACAGTTTTGGAACGTCTATGAAACTGGTTTTAAACTTCCTGCAGGAAGAATAAACATACAGTATATTTTTCTGTTCATTCATCTTTGAAGGTTCAGTTTTCATAATCTGCTTATCTTTTCTTGAAGTAAACCATGCTGTCTCGCACTTTTATTCCGTTTTTTTTTTCCCCACATGCTCTGTGCATACACTGTAAACTATTAAATTGATTGGCTCTGTTGAGGGACACATACTGTATAGCCAGACCAACCTCGAGCGTTAAAAAGCGCTATATTAATGGTATATTCATTATTCTCATTTATCAGAAATGCATCAACTGTCACTTGGTCCTGATGCAGTCCCGTATTTAGTGATGCCTGTCCTGGAGCATAAACATCACAAGTGAAAAAATGAAAACAATAATATAACTTCATATTCCCAGAAGTTTTGAGCCACCTCTTTATAATATATTAAATGATGTACGTTAAATGAAGGAAATAAGATATCATTTCATATATCAAAAATTGGACATTTCCCCTCTCGTCTGTTCCAACCATTTGGCATCACCAGTATATTAATCATCATGCTAATCATCTGTCTTCATCTGCACTTGTTTCTGACTGAATGATGCCTCAAGTTTGATGTTTTTCTACTTGAACGATTCATGGGTCACCGTGTGGCTAAACAAACAAAAAAACTGCTCAGGTACAGGGACTGGACTGAAAATGCCCTTCAGGAAGCGTGGAGAACTATTCCTCAAGACAACATCGAAAAGACATGAAAGTCTGGCTCTTTGGGAGCACAAAATGGAAAAAATTAAGTTAAATATCAACAATTCATGTACAGTGTACTTCAGCTCTTTAGTAGTGGCAGTCTACAAAAGGATGAAAGGCTTCTCAGCCTTTACTGCTCTGATGTAGCCAGACACTTTCAGACTATACGTTAAAGGCACGAGTTCAAACGTCGTCTGAACGCCCCGTGTTCTGGGTGGGCCTGAACGCTCAAGGTCGGCGTCAGCCTTTCTGACAACTTCTGATAATTCTATAATTATCCTTTATTAAAATGTCAACTGCTGCATATTTAATTATACTGATTGGTGGGCGGATTGAGCGGCTGTCTGAAAACTTTCTCCTTAATCTTTCATTTATCCTTTACAGTATGTTCCTCCACAATAATGCTTGTTGACTGTCCAAATCCCAAGGTTAACAGGGTACACAAATGGAACCAAGAGCTACTGTCTGAAAAAAAATATATATATATACAAACAAACAAACAAAAAAAAACTAATGTATGTATATATTTTTTTAAATAAATAAATAAATAAACCTTCTCATTAAGTTTCATTATAATGAGAAGTGCATTTGCAGAGTAATAGAATTCATTGCCATTTACATAAAAATTTGCATTCAAATTCAAGATTAAATCTTCTCTCTTGTCAAAAAGACTAGCAGTTACAGTTTTTTGATTCAATCTGATATCACAATTCTTATGATTTGGCACACTGTTCCATTAGTTATATCGCTTATCCTGTGTAGGGTCGCAGTAGGCCTCAGGGAAGACGGATGTTATGCCAACGCATTGCAGGGCAAGAGCACAAACATTCACAAACCCGGTCATACACTACGGACAACTTCATGTCTTTCTTGTCTTGTGGACGGGAACCCATAAAGGACAATATAAAGGACATTTGAGGCGGCATTTTAACCCCCAACCCTGGAGGTGCAAGGTTAGAGTGCTGACCACTCAAGCCACTGCTGGCACACTATTCATCACCATAATACATAAAACATGGATGAATATGTATTGTTCTTTACATGGTCCTGAAGCATCTAGATAATAACAAAAGTCATTTTATCCTCATTGATCCTTTTTTCCCCTCCTCAGTCAGAGAGCAATATCGAGCGGCGGAGCCCAAGGTCCGATCTTATTAAACATGCTCTCTGTGTGCAGGACGAGACCGAGATCAGAACCCGAAGTCATTTATCTTAATACTCCCATAATGCATTGATTTTTCCTCAGGAAAATGTGTCCTATCAGTACAATAGCGGTTACTGGCTACCTGCTGAGTGGTTACTGGCCACAGCTGGAAATGAACAAAAGGGCAGGAAAAAAAAAAAAAAGAAAGAAAGAAAAGGAGGACGGTGCAGACAGCCAGGCTGCCCTAACCTGTCCGATCAAACTTCGAAGTTATGCAAAGGTTGAGCGTATGCATATGCACTCGTGCTCAGGTCAAGTAGTGCCAGATGTAAGGCGTTCTGGAGTCTGAAAGCCGTCAGGTCTGTTTTACAGTGCGGCTAACACAACAGAATGCATAAACCCATTTTAAGTATTCAAAACTTTAATCCTTAAAACATTTCAGATTTTATTTTATTTTATTATGTAAACAGACACACACAATGATCAAATCAGAAGTTTGGCCTTTTCTAGAAGAAAAAAATCTGAAAGAAATCAGACAAAAGGAAACCTTCCTGGCTGCTCGCCTGCACTTAAGCAACTCGAATGAAGGAAATGATTTGAATTATTGTCATATGTTATGGATCAAGTGCAGGCATGTACACCTAAGCAGAACACACAAAAACGTCAGCCAGCACCTGTCAACTCTAATGTCGCTCCACCTGTCTGTTCACTCGCTCGCTCATTCTCTATAGTGCTCAACCTGTACAGGGTCGCTGGACGCCCTGAAGCCTGTCCTAGGGGACACGTGGGTACGAGGCGGGGTACACGCTGGATGGGGTGTCAATCCATCAAAGGGCAAATGAGCATGCACACACACACACACACACACACACTTCAGGCATTTTTAGGCCAATTAGCTTAATCTGTACGTCTTTGTACTTTGGGAGGAAACCAAATTACCTCCTGCACGGGGAGAACATGCAAACTCCACACACATACTGTAGACCCGAAGGCAGGAACCGAACCCTCTGCCCTGGAGGTGTGAGGCCACAGTGCTAACCACTACCGCTGCCCTCGACGGCTGAGACGCCGTCCTTAAAGGTTGTCCAGGTGGAAGCGAGAGACAAGAATCAAGCCAGGTTGAAATGACCTTTTGCATGAATGAGATTAGGGGGATAAAAAAAGTCTTTTATTCATGGAAGAATAAAGGGATCGGATCCGGGTGATACAATTCGAGACAGAGTGCTCTGTCGAGTCGAGAGCCCTGACTTGACGTACTCGGTACCTGGAGGAGCAGAGCCTGGTTAAGCGATCACATGAAAACGGGCGTGGCCTGGGTGAAGCCGACTGTGTGAACCTCTGAGGCCATTCTCGGTAATTTAGGGCCAGCGAGGCATACGCGAGGAAGAGCGAGGAAGACTGATGCTTCAATGGCTCCATAAATCACTCCAGTGAAAGTTCAGCCCTGCTCCACTCGGGTGATCTTAATGCCCGACCATGATGCACTCGGCGCACACGCATACACACAGGGGTGAAATAAAAATCTCATTATGTTCATGGACCTGAAGGTATGGGAGCCGTCTCTCATCTCGAACCATGGCTGTGAATATTAAAGAGAAGGACCTGATCTCTCGTAGCCACCCAGATCACAGGCTGGAGATGCACCCAAGGGGCTCTGAGCTGGAAATGAATTGCAATTACACTCGTCCGTTTTTTTCCTCCCGTCTGCCTGCCCCTCCCCCTCTCTCTTTTCTCATCATTTCAATTTTTATGAGGATATTTTTTCCCCCTTTGCTCTCTCTCACTCTCCTTCTCTCTCACTCTTTCTCCCCTGATCCTCTGAAGCAAGTGGTCGGTCATGAGCGGCATACATGATGTCATCTGCCCTGGTGGTGCGCGTGTGTGCGTGCGTGTATGTTGCTGCTGCTATTAATAATGGAAATATACAGTAGTATGGGTCTGTGTGTGAGTAACCCCAAAGGAGAAGTCTTTTATTAATCTTTAGCAAGCTGCTCCTCTTTCGTTATTTATGAGCCTGCGATTCTGCCATTCTGCAGATCAATGTTGTAAGCGCACAAGATTATTGAAGCAGATCCCGACTCGCACTAGAAAAAGAAATAAAGCGGGAGAGCGTAAACAACGTAAACAAACGATGCCGATTCGAGCTTCTTTCTCATCGTAGACTCGTAATTTCTTTTCCTCACGCCACAAAGAGTAGTGGTATAGTTTAGGAGTTCAATTAACCTTGAAAGGCTGCCTACACAGCGTCCGGGAGATATTTAGAACAAAACCCTGGGGCTAAATTGACTCAATTTATTGAGTCTACGATCCTATTTCAGTTTTAGCTTATACAGCTTGATAGCACTCCAGGGCTTAAACTAGAGTTACATAATAATATTAATAACAATAATTTAGGAACGCAAATCAGCATGTCTTTGGACTTTGGGAGGAAACCAGAGTACCCAGAGAAAACCCACCAAGCAACATGCAAACTCCATGCACACAGACCCAAGGTGGGAATCGAACCCGGACCCTGGCGGTGCAAAGCCACAGTGCTCCCCAAGCTTGGTGGGTTTCCTCCGGGTACACAGGTTTCCTCCCACAGTCCAAAGACATGCAGATTAGGCTAATTGGTATACCCAAAATTGCCTGTAGAGGGTGTATGTGTCTGTGCCTTAAGACGGATTCGCACCCCGTCTAGGTTGTACCCCGTTTCATACCCTTAGTCTCCTGGGACAGGCTCCAGACCCCCTGTATACAGGATAAAGTGGTATAGACGATGAGTGAGTGAGTGAGTGAGTGAGTGAGTGAGTGTAACACAATGTCAACTTTAGAATAAACATCATAGCTCATTCGTTTTAATGTTGCAGCAATCATATATTCAGGCAACTGGTTTTAGGAGGTTTATAACCCAGTGGGAGTCCATAAAGGCTAAATTGGCATGATTTAAAAATCAAACTCCGCTCATCTGTGAGAGTGTCTGACAGTCAGAGAGAAAGAGCGAAAGAGAGTGTGTGTGTGTGTGTGCGCATCACGAGGGGACGGCACTCAGAAGGGCAGGAAGATATTGATCTGAACTTGAGAGCGGCGGCTTTTCTGATCTCTGTTGGACCCTGGAATCTCTCTCTCTCACACACACACACACACACACACACACACACACACACACACACACACACACACACACTCACAGTCCTGCAGTGTAATCGCCAGCCTAGAGGGTACCCATGGCAACCAAAACGATCCCGAGTTAAAACACAGCCAAGTGGACGTGTAGTAATTTTGAAAAACTTTCAGAAGTAATAAAAGGCTAATTTTCCCTGACAATTAAAACACAACCAGAACAGGATAAGTACGAGAACTGCCCAGAAAGTCGAGGATGAAGGGATAAATACAGGAAAATACTCTTAATTCCGACGAGCGGCTGTTATTTTGGCCATTTTCTTGTATCCTGACTTCACACAGTGCACCTGATCAAAAGCCGTCACACCTTCCAGACTGTTAATGCACGTGTGCGCGCGCACACACGCACACACACACACACACACACACACACACACACACACACACACACACACACACACACACATACATGTTAAACGATGCCTTCTGAGGGCACAATGCCTGACGGGTGTTCCCTTTGAACTGAACCATCAAGTACCACACAAAACAGCGGTACGCGCCACGGCTCCACACATCGACGCCTCCGTCACTTTAAAGCTACTTTAAGAGCAGCTGCTTTCAGTTTTCCATGCAGCCATGTTTCTTTCTGTAGCCAACACATGCTCGTTGATTTAATACATCTCCTCTTAGAAGACTTTCTCAAGCAAATAGAAGCAAAAGCATAGACGAGGCCATAATCAGCTCCGGTCAGATGTTATCACAGCCAAATAAGTAGTAAAGGATACTAAAGCTGGTTAGAATTAGGCCTCTTTCTTTTAAATCGGTGCTGGTTTTCATAATTCTGCCCTGAATCTCTCGCTTTTCTCCATGCCTTCTGTGTTCATGTGTCTCTGCCTGTTGCTCAATCTAATAATGAAAGGCATTGTGAGACAGACTATTCAAAGGCTTGCTCCATATCAAGTGCCTTTTCAAATCAGTCTTCTGCTCTATGTGCAGACAAGAGCACGCGCACACACACACACACACACACACACACGGTCTCTATAGATTTCTACGAAATAAAGTAGTTCTTTCAATCTATTAAAAATTTTAATCTAGTTAATCACACTCATAGTCCGTGTTTAATCGCCATTAATCACAATTTTTAAATACTCAGATTTACTTGCATTATAAACGTACAATGTTGGAATAAAGAAATGAAGAAAACAGATTATTATAGCAGTGCTATAATATCTCAAACATTAACATTTAACAAATGTTGAATTAAAATAGGACCGCAAATGCATGCAGTGTCTGGGAATTATACTGTAGGGTGTGGTAATGCACCGACCCGGATCCTAAGATCTGAAAACCAGCAACTTAGAGCCTTAGCAACCTGAGCCATCGCACCCACAGCTTACATTTACTGTTTTCTTGTAAAAATAGTTCCCCTTGAAGGAAGGAAGGAACCTCAATTACACTTTGGTTTTATCCAAACTTCCATCTATAATAATAATAATAATAATAATAATAAAAATAAAACATTCAGCACACCTGGTCATCTTAGTCATCTTAATATCCGCGTTAAACGTGCCATTATCGCACATAGCCGGGTAACCGCGCTGTGATTATGGAAAGCCATTAGGGTCAAACTTGGTCATGTGATTTATTTGGGGGAAAAAAAAGTAACCAATTATAATTTCCCTCAAATAAAATAACTCAATCGCTAATACCGATTATTCTCTTGCTGTTGCACATTTTCCGAATAGTTAGGAATTCACTTAAGAGGTTAAAACAAGAGGCCAAATGTCGCAACACAAGAGAGTCTCCTTGCTTGTAGCGTTTTTAAAGCATCATTGAGTGCGTGTGGTCCGAGTGCCTTTTGCAACCCAACCTTTTGGCACCAGGAAATTGCATTTATACTCACTGACAAGAAGTACTCAGCTTTTCAGCTGTGTGGGGTTCGGTACCTCCCCAAGAGACGGCAGGAGGAACTGACGAGGGTGGGACGGGATGCACTGTGGTTGATCTGGTTCTTTAACCGCATCGCATGATTCATGAAACCACACACAAACATTTTTTTTTTCAATGTGTTTGTGATATTCATTATTATTTATTTATTAGTAATTAACCGCATGTTATGAGTGACAGCGAAGGAGCATGTTAGGTCAGGATATACAGTATTTGCCTAAATATCTGTAACTAAATGTACCCTGTAGAACAGAACAGGACAAATCTTACTAAACTAGTTTATCATGGAGACATGTCTCAGAGAAAAGCAGTGCAGTGTGCATAGATACGTTTGGAGAAATTAACGTAGAATAAGGTAACTAGGAATCCGCCCTCTGTGGTGAAGCTGCAGTTTTAGAAATGGAGCCAATATGTAGTCAGAATAAGGGTGTGGTCTTGGGTTGTTCCTGAGCCATGTTATTTAAGCCTGTGTGAACGACATTAAATGGAAGAACCTAGTGGAAATCTAACCCATGTCTGTGTCTTTACATCGGGTCTTTCTGGATAATATCAGGAAACTGGAGGTATTAAACCATATATAGGTTCCAGCTTTGATTCCCACATTGGGGACGTGTGTGTGTGTGAGTTTATATGTCCTCCCCATGCTTGATGAGTTTCCTGTGGGTGCTCCAGTTTCCTCCCATAATCCAAAGACGTTTCTAAGATTATACTAATTGGCCGTAGTGTGTGAATGAGCATGTGAATGTTAAAGTCAAACAGACATTTACAGAATACTTTATACACAGTAAAGACATTACATATCGTCTGAACCTTGACGATAACTTGTGGAAGACACATCTGTCTACGGGAACTATACAGACAATCATTCACCAACACCTCTTGCACTTTACAGGAACTTGGCTGACAGTTATTGCATCATCCCCCTTGTTGCACCATCCTGAAGTCACTCCAAGCCATTTCCACTTGTTTGGCCATTAAAGGAGTTCCTGGGAGGCCGTGATCATGGCTCTGGAGTACTGAGAAAACTTTCTACCTTGATGGCCTCCAGGCACTAATGAAACATTGGGATAAGTGCATTAATGTAGCAGTGGGATATTTACAGAAATTCAGGGAGGATGTTCCATCATAATCAACATTCCCGGTTTGACTTGAACAACCCTGACACAGTGTTCCACTAAAATTGATAGACTGCTGTTTTTTTTTTTGTTGTTGTTGTTTTAGAAACACTTGATATAACTACTTCAGGGTTTTAGTCTTGCTATAGTACATCTTTTCTGATATGATGACAGGACACATTGATGCTTTCCCAGGGTTTATTAAAGAAGTATTGTCCTCTTGTTTACTGTTACGCCGTAAAAAAAAAGGTCCATACTGTAAATAATGAATGATTCAGAGGAAGAACCGTTTTATAAAGAGCTACTGAATAGTCCTGTTCACTGGGGTTTTGTTTGTGTTGTCAAAAGCAACAATGCACAATTTTATTTCTTAACCTGCACTAAAATAGCTTTAAAAATATTGTTACAGCACAATGGGTTTCAGTGTGTACAAACATGCTCACAATTTATCTTTTCATTTTTGTGATATATTCAGCGACTGATTTAAGACAATTAAATTTTTTTAAGCAATCAAGCCATGGTTAAAGAATACAGACTCAATCGAACTCCATATTGTGCTTGTACACACGCATCCCAAGAGCTCACAGACCGATTTATTTATATATATATATATATATATATATGACATTTCTAGCAAATCAAGTTAGAACATAACTCATCCAAACTGGTTTTAGTGACTGGTGCATGAAAATCTCTTTTAAAGCTCCCAGAACAGCAGTGATAGAACCCCAGAGATGATTGACTTCTATTGCAGATTCCAATACACTGTGTTTTAATGGGATTAAAGCCATTTACTGCCCAGTGAACAGGCTTTTAATACGTTATTTCGAGTCCTGCCTGGATGCACAGCTTCACTGGGAATTAACAAGTGCTTTAGTGGTGGCTTTTGCATAGTAAAATACACTGCCTGGCACAAACAAATGGCCATTTCAGAGGAGTCATATTGTTGGGCTGTGGAGATTTGAAATTATTAGAACTGCGTTAAGAATGCTTGATCAAGACCTGGAAGAAATCTGGTTGGGGAAGAAAAAAAAAAAAACTTGAACACTTGGTGATGTTGCATGGTCAAAAATAAACTGTAGTTATGCTTCATAGTGAAAGTCAGAGCATTTCCATACACACACTATGTGATAAGGATTGGGACTAAACAGCTGTGTAGCCATAAGAAAACTATGTGAGGAAAAATCTGAAAAAAAAAAAGGCTTCCATTTGCTAGGGGGCAAAAAGATTGGACTTTGGTAAAACGGTCATGTGGTCTGATGAGTCGAGATCAAACCTATTCCAGAGTGATGGACGCAACAGGGTAAGAAGGGAACCGCATTAAGCGATCTTGCATAAAGCCCACTGGATCTGAAGGTTGTTTCAGTTTCTCATGTCACGGGTTTGTAATGTTATGTGGCAATAAAATGTCACAATAAAAAAAGGCCAATAAAAAGTCAGCTGATGACCAGAATGTACTGTTTTGAATGACCAGGTTACCACATCTATGGAGTTTCTTCGCCTGTTGGTACAGCCATATTCCAGGACTCAAATTGTGAAAGAGAGCATGGGGAAACATTTTCACACATGAACTGGCCACCGCATTGTGTGTTGTAAATCAAAGCTAAAGGTGGTTGAATAAAAACTTTTTCTTTTTTTAACTCAAGCAATTATTTTTTGCCAGTGTATACCTCAATCTTTCCTGACCAGTTCTGTCTTTGCTTGTAGCATCTGACTTTTCTGATTGATGATTGGAGGAGAAGGAACCTCATCAACCAGCTGCCAATGCTAAACTGGACTGAAACGCCAAACCTGAACACATTAGCCCTAGGCACACAGCGTAGTAGTGTTTGTTATTTTATCTTTGGAATTGGTAAATTACTGAAAATTAATTGTAAATGGCAAACACTACAGATTTTTATCAACCCGAGACTTTTCATATTTTTACTGTTAAATAACAGCAAACATGGCACACAGATACACAGGAAATTTCAATAATAGACACCAGTGAGTCACTAATTCAGTCTTATTCAGAAGACTTGCTCTGATGTGCCATCACCAAGGAGCAGGCAATTCAGAACATGTCCACCCTCCGTCACTCATATCACCATATTACGGTGGTTGGTCACACAGTGAACCCTGTAAAGAGCTCCCTAACACCAAAGCAGGCCACACAATCTCTCATGTTGAAGCTTTAAATCATTGAGAACACCAGCCAACCTGTTATCCCATTCAGCCAGGCCGCTGTGTGTAGATCCTGCTGAGGATGCTAGGATCGCTGATGACAGCCGCAGCAGTAGTTCCCTTGGGCTTGATGGAACTATGGGTTCCAAGAAGTGGGTTATTAGTCTATGGCTGGATTCCAAATACAGCAGGTTGAGACATGTTCTTATCGCAGCAGCAAAGAGGAGCACAGACTCAAGCATAGTAGTAGTGAAAAATCTAATCATGAACACCCTCAATAATTGGCTCGGGATGGGGTGGGGGGTGCAGTTTGTTACCATGGCAGAGTAAGGGGTGGATGCTTCTATTCACTTTGCCAAGAAGATCCTAAAGTTAGCCTCATTCAAAGTGATTAAGACTGTACTGTGGTTCAGTGGACTTCTGTGAATCAGGACAGTCTGTAGATCTGGAAAAATTGCATTTATAATTCAGTAATGGTGTTTCAAATCTGGCACGCGTTTGGCAAGGTCTTGGTGGACATCACAGCAATGCCAAGTCAACTTACTGCCAATTATGGTTCACCATACCAAGCTGCTCAGCCTGCTAAGACAGGATACACTGGTCAGTTGTGGTTTGGAGACAATGTGACATGCCACTTTATCAGGAGTGCCATATGCATTAATTTGATGTGCCATATAAAATGTGCACTGATTTAACTTCATCATTCTTATGCACCTTCTCCAGGTTGTACAAATGATAACCACATTGCCCCTTCCTGTGGCATTGGTGTCACACTCAACTCCAAACACCAAGTTACCTACTGTATGGGGACCTGGGGAGGCAGACATGGAGTGGTTATGCCCAGAGAGGTCGCATCTACAAGCCAGCCGCGGTGTCTCAATTCTGGCACAATACAACTGCACGCCACACCTTTCAGATATTAATTTGTAAACATTTTGAAAACCTGCCACCAAAAAAAACATTTTTATTCCACCTTCCATTCACAATTATGTGCCACTTTGACAAAATGTTGGAAAGGTGTCTCGTACTAGTCCTGAAATCCTGAAATCCATAAAACCACCGTTTTTCAATGTTTAATTTAATGTATGATACTATAATATGTCATCAGTGTGACAGATCCAGTCATCTCACAAACTGGTAGGAATAAACAGACCACCAGAGGACTTTCCACTTTCGCCGTCTCTCCCTCTCAGTACCAACTGCACTATTTCAGTTACTTTGGGGTTTTGTTTTTATCTGTTACACCAATCGTTATCTGTCTCCATCCTTTCCTCCGTCTCGCTCTTTCTTGCAGTGCTTCAGAAGGCACAGTGTGTAAACAGTAGACTACAGCGCTCCCGATAACATCTCTCTCTCTCTTCTCTTTTCTCTCCTCTCCTCTCCCTGTGTCACTCTCTCCCTCACATGCACACTCCACACAGGCGCTGCATTGTTCTCCCGTCCTCCTCGCTCACTCATCTTTTGCTGTGCTCCGCCTTTCATCGCTCAACCCCCTCTGTACAACCTTCTACCTGGTGTGAAGGAAAAGGGGGATGAGAGAAAGAGAGAGAGGAGACAGTGACGAGACCAGAACAGCAGTGGAAGAGTATCCTGAGTGTCCTGCACTGTCCTCCAACACACATATGATGTTACACATTCTGATATTACAAATAACTTGTTTGACAACTAATACCCTGAGAAGATTTATCACAAAAGCTCCATTTTGTGCAGAAACTTGCGGACTTTTCCGGGGGGGACACACACACACACACACACACAAACAAACACAACCACAGTTTCTAATATTGAATCAATCCTTGGGTCTTTTAAAATAAGAAATGTAACACAATATTAGTTATTAGCATAAAGGATTAGCATTAGTGAATCCATGGTGCTAGCATGAAGCTAGCTAAATTGTTATTTTTGCCTAAAAAGGTATTTTAGGCCTGTTTTAGACGAGCATCAGAAGTGTCCCATGTGTGGTGTGAGTAGTAAGGTCAATTTTAGTGCAAACTTAGTGCAAATCTAGAGTTTGTTGCAGATACAGTACAAGGAATCTGTTAAAGAAACTTCTAGACCTACCTGTTTCAGAGAAGATAAAGGTATTTTGGTTTTCCTGGATGTTTCCATTCACCAAACCAGGAGAAGCCTTTGTGCTATAATTTGGCAACTAAAAAAAAACTGCAAACTTTTCCATTCTCAGTGCACACATACTTTAAAAAAAAAAAAAAAATGACTGGAGGAAACTTCCAGATTTTTTAGAACTTCTTTGGCTTTGTTTGCTAGTGCCCCTGGTGGCCAAATGGTGTAAAAACAGCCTATAGTCACTCTGGAAATGCAGTGAACTGTATCTGCTCACTCACTCACTCACTCATCATCATCGTCTATGCTACTTAATCCTGTATACCAGGTTGCAGAGGCTTGGAGGCTATCTTAGGAGACTTAGGACATGAGTACACGTGGTACACCTTGGATGAGGTGCCAGGGTATTCGTTTTATTTTCCAGGTCAGGGCGGAGGTAAATACAAAGCCTGTCCCAGGAGCACTGAGTGAAAGGCAGAGGTCCACACCCAAACATTATTTAATAACAAGTTCCTCATCACGGATTGTGTTGATATCATTAAATCTGACTTTCATATTTGAAATCAAGACGCAGTAGCAGTTACAATATGTTAGTCTGATTAAATGCATGTACACTTTATACATATTTACTCAACAGGACCGTAGACCATTCAAAAAGTGTTAACGTATTGTATAAAAATGTTCCTTTGCGGTTTTCTAACAGTTTTTAATTGATTTATGTATTTATTTTTATCCAACCCTGATTGTTGATGTCACTTCTGCAATTAAAGCAAATCTTCTTTTTTTTGGCATCAGTTTAGTATCAGGTCAAACTGAATACACCTGAATTGAATCTGAAACTAGAGACGTATGAGCCCTGTGTTGTATAAACATGTTTACACATGCACAACTATTCGAGCGTTAATCTTGAGAGATCATCTTGGTGGCAGCTGCTGGGACATCACCTCGGTAAGAAAACCCGAACCTGTCACTGACTCAGAGTTTCAATCCCGTGCGTCACTGGAAACGTTGAGGAGATGTGACAAAAAGTTTCATATATTTTTTCGGGTCGTGTGTGTGTGTGTGTGTGGGTATGGTATCAAGGCAAGTCACATGCTGGGGTGAAGAATGTAATCGTGTACAGTGTTATGCTTAGTGAGAGTACAGAATACAAAGATTTGGGTTTGGGTTTGATTTCACAGTCATCGATATGACGTTGTCCTTTTTTAAAAGTGGGCTCAAATATATACACACAAGTAAATACACACAGTCACACCCTTATGACATTAACAATTACATGGAAGCAGCTTCTCATTTGTGCTTATCAATATCAGCAGCATGGTAGCCCAGTGGTTAGCGTCGTCACTTTGTACCTCCAGGGCCGAGGGTTCAATCAGGACCTGCGTTCCTGGAGTTGCATGTTCTCCCCATGCTTGGTGAGCTTCCTCCGGGTATTCCGTTTTCCATCCAAAGACAATGCCGATTAGACTGATTGGTGTCCCCAGTTTGCCTGTAGTGTGTGAATGTTGAAGTGTAAAAATGGGAATAAATACAAATGTCCCTAGTTGGACTACAGAGGTTCCTAAATGTATAGGTGGATGAATGGAATTTAACACTAACTCAGTGCGTAGTCTAGACATGCCTGAAAAAAATGTAGAAATGGCAACAAAAACTGTGTATTTAAACGCTGTCTAAACACTTTACAGGGTCCTGAAGTACCCAGACTGCAGATGACCCCTGCCCTAAAATAAATAGATATTTATCACAATGTAAATATGCAGAAGTGGTAACCAAACAAATATTGGCCTTCTATATTTTTCTAGACGTGTGTTTTTAAGGATTATTGAGGTATTTTGTGAACTTCCTTCGTGATCTTGTAATCGGTAATCGTGAGATTCGTCAAGAAACATATACATTCTTATCAGCGATGCCGTCGTGATCACCCAGACTTCCAGAATGCTTGTACGAATCAATCAGAAGATTATGTCCAGATTATCCTTTGTATGAGTTATTTACAATTATCGAGCAGCGAAAAGACTGAGCTGAAAGCAGGGGGTGTGACTGACAAGCCGGTGACTGACAGCTCCCTGAGGGCGGAGCATCACCTGTGATACGTCTGTCAATAACTCTGATTGACAGCACCCTTAGCAGCAGTTCAGTTCAAAGACAAACATCCTTGTTCTGGACAACAGCATCAACCGAATGCCATGAACGTAAAGTTAATTTGATGAGTATAGTCTAGCTGGTTTAGCTAGCTGTGTTTGATCGAGAAACCTGATTTCAAGAAGGGCGTTTCAAAGGCACGCATAACTTCCTTCATTCCATCCTAAAAACACTTCCTGCTTCCTTGAACCATGTTAGGAAGCCAAAGTGCACACCTAAAAAAAGAACACAATTTAATAATATCTTTCAGATTTGTCTTATTTGGTCAAACAGCGTGAGACAGTGAGTTAAGTAATCTCGTCCTCATTTACTTAACGCTTCTCCTAATCTCCGAAATTCAAGCGCAGGGTGAGTGAAGTGTCAAGAGGATTGAGTCACGCTCTGTATACACACACACACACCCTGACCGAAACATGTGTCTGCACACCCAACACAGGAGCACACGCCCACATTTACAAACACACAGCACACTTTGACATAAAGCCTAGTGTGGCTTGCATACTGTTCGATTGTCCTTCGCTGGCAGGGTGCGGCTGTGTATGTGTATGTGCAAGACTATGTGTGTGTGTGTTTGTCCAGGTGAGTCAAACTAGTTCAGGAGAATTATTACAGAGGACAGACTCATGCAGAATCAGTAATAAATAAGGGCAGCAAACAGGGGTGTCGTGTGGACTGTTTAGGTCTTTACAGAAACCTAATACTGTTTGGACTTACATCTCATCTCACACATTCGGTGCCAGAGAAACACTTTTCGTTGACAAACCATTCATTAGGGGTTTCTTTCTATTCTATACATTCACCTAGGAACCTCTGATGTCCAACCAGGGACTGTGCAGGCCGATGGTGATCACTGGATTTATTCCCATTTGTACAACCGTGGTACACCGGAAAACACTCACACACTACAGGCAATTTGGAAACTCCGATTAGTCTAATCTTCATGTTTTTGGACTGTTGGAGGAAACCAGAGAACCCGCAGGAAACCCACCAAGCACAGGGAGAACATGCAAACATCTTTTTTTATTAATTATAATTAATTGAGTTATGATTATGGTCGATATGGCCCAGGAAAAAATTCAGTGGTGGTTCACATTACTGGAAAGATGGGACAGCAGCTACCTGCCAAAACCCGCATTCGAAACCCTCATCTGTCACGGAAGCACTATCAGGAAGAAAACACATCTAATGACATTATGTCATCCTAACCAACTCTTAGTCTCCTTAGTAATTGCTGCTAAGTCATCTTGAACTGTCCGTCTTGTGTTTCAATCGTTCATGTCTCACCTCGCTGCTTTGTTCTTGACTAACACAAGCTACAAACTTAACTCAAACAAATCTTCTAAGACAAGACTGAATCCCAAATCCTTCTCTAACCACTGACCAAGGGCGTGTGGAAACATGGGATTGAACACCCTACATAGTGTGCACTATGCTCTTTGGGATTCACCTGAAATTTCACTCAAAGCAGAGTGAGTGGAAATATGAAGTAAAGCTAGTAAGTTTCTCAGTACCTTAATGGTTTACTCTCCTGACCTTTTTGGCTACGTAAACCACTTTCTTCCCTGGATATGAGTAATTATTGCCGTTGTTATTTTTAGAATACAAGGATAAAGGAAATGAACAGCATTTTCAGCAGTGAGCCTGTACAGGCTAACAAAACAGTTTTATTAAATAGAAAAGAAAAGAAAGCATGGGGCCATTCATATCAAATATTTTAAAGAATCAAAACTTCCGAACAATAAAAGCTTAAAAGCTCACGTTTGGTTTTCTTTAAGAATTTTCTTTGGTTTTAATGCAAAATTGTAAACAAATAAAATAAAATAAAAAAACTTAAAATGTAACTTACAGTGGTTTCAAGTATCTGGTTTCTAATCCTCGATATAAAAGATTGGTGTTAGCTTACCTTTAGTTTCATTACAGATATACCATGTCATCTGCTGAAGGAATTTTTTTCCTTTTTTTTTTCTTTTTGTATATGTATGGAAAGTTCCACAGACTCTCATTCATTAGGCATGTCAAAGCATGTCCTGTTAGTTAAAAAAAAAAAAAAAAGAAAGAAAGTGCAGATTACATTTATTCCAGTCCAGCACTCGCACACCAGCACTCAATTTCAATAATTAGTCTCATTAATGAAGCCATTAAACTGAACAGGTTGCGACGACTGCATAGACCTCATGCCTGCTCGTGCACCATCTAATAAGTTTGTTAATTTGTCTTTTGGTTCTCCATATAGAAGCCCGGGATAGCTACGAAAACATTACTTTGGGGTGAAAATTCCTCATCATCATAAATCTTAAACGTATTCTGACAAGGCGCCTAGTCTTGAAATTCCCGAAATCCTGCGATGCCTCAAAGCAAGCCGAGAGCGACTGATGCCCTCCCAGGCTGCATCTATTTCGGGCTAAGTATCCACACAGAGCTCATTTAAGGCATATCATATGACCATATTAACATAGATGTTTAGTCTTGAAACTGCGGGCTCTCGGGGTCAGTCCCGGAAGGACCGAAGCGAACGTAGGGATCTTTCAGGATGCATATTTATTATGCTTTCAGCTTGATAGCGTGCTATTTATTCTGCACCACCAGAGACTAGAGAGGAACAAAGGCTCCTGCAGGAGGGAACGGGATCTTCACAACAATAAACCACGGGCAGAAAATGGCACGGATAAGTTTCGGAGGAGCCCCCGAGGAAACGGTCTCTCGCTGGGGCTTTGGTGACATTTTTAGAAAGCTGTTTATTTGCTCCTGATTAAGAATTCATTGTTGGTGATACGTGAACCAAGAGAAAGGGCCAGGACGAGTTAGAACACGCAGCCGCCCAAGCGGCGTTGGCAGAACGGATCCGAGAGGTTTTTGCGGGTGAAGGAAAGAATCTAGATACCATCCTCAGGTGCCCCATGTGTGGCTTGAGGTGGAAAGGAAGGAGGTTCAAAGCAGGCACGTAGAGACCGCGCTGAGAATGTGGGAGTCCGCGACGCGGATGCGCCTGTGAAGAGCCCACCACGTCGGCTCCTCGATGCCACAACAAAGATCAGAACGCAGCACGCCGCCGAAGAAGTAAATGTTTTTCCACCCTCACCCCTGGCACAACGGTCTTCCCACAAACTTAAAGAGACACTCGAGCGATGATTCATAACTTCTCCTGCAGATTTCTGCTTGCTCCTCAAAACCGCTCATCTTCCAAATCAAACGTCAACAGGCTGATAGTATGTGAAGATTGCCTTAGCTCGTAAAAACAAGTTGGACTTTGATGAAAAGATGTGTGGAAGATCATTTCCAAGGAGATACAATAACTGAAGGCTGACAGACCGAGGAAAGAAAACAAACCTGCAGAGACGAATTTACATTTATTCATTCGATAAAAGGTGCTGTTCTGAGTTATAAGGGACTGGAGCTTCCTGCTGCACGGCTCAGCAGTGGTTTTGGAGAGGAGACTGCCTAGTCCATCGCATAAAAGCTTGAACAGAACACGTTCGTATAAAGATGTGAACATAGCCAGTTGTTGGTGGAAGATGCCACAATTGGAGGTTGTGTATTAATGCAGCTTTAATTACAAAAAGGTGGTATGGGTAAGTGAAAAATTTTGCATCAAGGTGTGGATAGAGAACCACCAGATTATGACCCTGTCACGGCCATCCAGAACTCCAGATCGGAAGCCCATTTGAAAAATCTGGAACGTGATCAAGAGGAAGACGAATGGAATTTTTGCACCAGGGGTGGCATAAAGAGCGTGCCAAGACGCATGAAAGCTGTGATTGCAAATCAGGGTTCATTCACCAAACACCAGTGTAAACACTGCAAAACACAAACTCAAAGTCGCTTAAATCACCTTTCTTTCCCGTTGCAGATTATTTTTAACCATGTCTACATGCCTATATAGTTTTATTTTCAAAAAACTGTGAAATTACACATATGGCATTGGATAATTAAGTAACAAAAAACAGTCTGTTGTTATTTTAAGACATGAAGGTCAGCTGTTCTGCAATAATTCTTACAAGAACAATATTACCAAGTGCATCTGCAAAACCCATCAAGCACCATGATGAAACTGGTTCTCATGAAGACCCTCCCAGGAAAGCAAGACCGAAACATACCTCTGCTGCAGAGGAGAAGTTCATTTAGAGCCTCAGAAATCACCAATTAACAACCAGCACCTCAGATTAGAGCCGTTATGAAGGATTTACAGAGCAGGAGCAGCAGATACATTTCAATATCAAATATCAACTGATCAACGAATATTATTGTATACTTTGGACGGCGTCAGTATTGTATTAGGAAAGACCATGGAGTTAGAAGGTATCTCCAAGTTTTGACTGGTAAATAAATAATTAAATTCAATTTATACTTATAAACACAAATGTTTGTGTGAGTGAATAAGTGAGATGTTAAAAGGAATTCTTTGTGTATTTTGTAACAAGACTGTGTGAAAATCTGCCATGACCCTCTTGGATACAAAGCTGAAAAGATCCAAAAGCTGATAAGCAGATATGAAAGGCTGGAGGCATCAATAAAAGAAAAAGTGTAAGAGGGGAATGTTTTCATTCTCCACTCTTACTAGTATTATCTTACACTGCCTTATTTGTCCAGTTTTATTGATGATGAAAAAAAAAAGTTTCCTTTTCATTTCTGCCATTTCGAATTTCTATTTTATTTTCGTTCCAGGAACATTGAAGCTGGGATCCGGGGTTTATTGGGGTGTTTTCATGATTTTTATTTTAATTTATTTATTTTCATTTTGCAATTTAGATTCAGCAGTCCACTTAACAACCCAGGATTATCAAAGTTATTACATTTATGAGAGCGTTCTGAACGTTATAAAGCTGTTTGATTGCTTGCTGGAGATTTGTGGGTTTAAATGGTAACTTAAAAACAAGCTGCCCTGCAAAACACCATGAACCTATTTTATTGCTAAAGCAGTCCCTAGCGGCAAAAACAAGCTACAGAACCCCTGGCGTAGAAACTATACCGTAACTCACTTATAGTCTTATAAATAAAGGGAGAACAACTGGAAAGTTCCATAGGAAAAACATTTTATTAAAAAACATTTTCAGTTTGTAACAGACTGGTGGAATGTGTGTGTGTGTGTGTGTGTAGGTGTGTGTCACTTATGTTATTTATTTATTTATTTTTTACTGTTTTACGGCCTGACCAGATCTCACTGGAAGGGAAGGGAAATCGATGGGGGGGGCGGAGCTACGGCCACTGGGAGAACCACAGCGACAGACGGACAAACGGGAAGTGCGAGTTAAGACAAACCCAACTGTAATACTGAATTTGCATACAAACTGGACAGAAATGAAGTCAAATACAAAAAAAAAAAAAAAAAAAACACACCCAAAGAACTAATTAAATAAATATCTATGGTACACACGTATGGCACAAATATGCAGCAGTCGGTTTGGCAAACTCTCTTCTTTCATTTTGTTTCTTTTTTTTAATTGTATTTTTTAATTAAATAATAAAACCAAATTACCATGGAAACAGTGCAAAAAGGGGGCGGGGCGTTAGGGAACGGCCGAGGAGTTCCGACGAGCGCTAGCTAAAATACATAGCAAAAAATTTAAATTCCAATTTTATACAAAACGTCTTACTATGCGTTTATAAAAAAATGTTACGTTGGGTCTGTTGTCCATATTTACACGATCTATTCACCAAAAAAAGTAGTATTTTGTGTTTTTCTGTGTCAACCCCGCATTTTTTTTTGTTTTATTTACTTTACTTAAAAAAACAAACAAACAAAAAAGAGAAACGTGTATAAGGCTATCGTTTAAACCAGGGATCCATATACAATACAAACATGAATGTATTTACAGCTTTCTTGCCTACAGGTGTACGGTGCAAAAAAATGACTGCGTCATCTGAACTCGGGATGACGAAACGAGCAAGGCATTTGAATTTTACAGTAGCCTGAAGACGCTTCACTCCGCATTTCACAAACGTCCGCGCTCCCGAACGCGGCCCGGCTGGCCGAATCTCATTCCTCGGGTTACAGTTTCACAAGAATGTCTGCGAGCTGCGGAGTTAAAAACCACCTTCAGATTGAAAGAAACTAAGAAGATTGTCATTTTTTCTTTTTTTTTTAGTTCCATATCAGACAGCAACCAAACACTGGCATATGTGTGTGTGTGTGTGTGTGTGTGTATGTGTGTGTGTGTGTATCCTGTAATACGGGTTTCAAAGCAACTGCTCAATTGTGTGTAAGTGGTTTCACAGTTTACCTCAAATCTACTGCACGAGGTTAAAAACAAAACAAAACACACATAAAGAAAGAAAGAAATCTGCTTTATAAAAAAGAATACTATTTCAGAAAAAAAGGAAACACAACAGGATTGTGTCGTTTCGTTTATGTTGTATTGTTTTCGTTTAATTTCACTCAGTGGATAAGAACACTTTTTTTTTCCATAGGTGTAAGCATTTCATTTTTTTTTTTTTTTGTCTCTCAATTGTTACAAAAATAAATAAAAATTGCATATTTGCTTATTTTGCGGCCTCTTACAGAGGCACAAACCTCAGATCCCACAAGGCTTGGCTTCTTGGTGAGATTTCGACAATCTCTGTGAAAAACATATGGAAATGAATAGAATAAAAAAAAAAAGAACAATACGTAACCGTGGCGACCCACGGGCCGATCTCGAGTGTGATCGCAAATCTCAGGTGAACCTTATCGATGTGTGACGATGTGGCGATGAGAGAGATATACAAATAGTCTGAAATGTGGAAAAGGTTCGCATGTGTACAACCACACACACACACACACACACACCGTTACACTGACCAGACGGGGTTTCTCGTGAGAGCTGGTGGGACCAGAACGTCGAGGACTGTGGGAAGCGGGACCCCGCCCAGTCGGTCCCTGCGGGTGCAGCCACGCGCTCGGACTGCCTACTTCCTCTCTGTCTTTTCACTTCAATCTCAACTTTGCTTTACGTAGGGAGCAGCGTTTCTGTTCTTCGCAATCGGCTTCATAACTCTTGCCCGCTACCCCACGTCCCACGTCGGGGGCGTAATTTCAACCCGAACCTCTCCGAGCCTCATCAAACGCGACAGCCAGGCTAGCGGCGCTTAGCAAGATTCTGCCAGACTCGCCTTTCCTCCAGACTCTTTCTGGCCCTTCCTTCTCATTCCTTTCAGCTATTTTAAACCCGACATGCTGTTTTTCTCTCGAGCCTTCTTTCCCAAGCTGCCCCTTTCCTGGCCGCCCGCGTCACCGCGTGTAACGGTTCCAAAGGCAACTATTTGTGTAGGATCGATCGCAACTGGTGGAAATGGGTTTGCTAAAAAAATAAAAAATTATTTTTTATTAAACACACACTCAAACAAAAAAACGGGGTCTACGTTTGCATAATGTTCCTGTTTCCTAAGTTATTAATATCTGCCTGGCCATTTGTGTGTGTGTGTGTGTGTGTGTGCTCTGTGTATCATAAATAAATTCTGTCTACTTCTTTCTGTTAGAATCCATGTTTTTTTCCCCCTCCATCCATTTGACATTTTACAACTAAACAAAATCATAGACGTAACAAAAATGTTAATTAAATCTTCTGTTTCATTAAAAAAAAGTAAACAATAATAATAATAATAATAATAATAATAATTATGCTAATAGCGATGCGCCAGATGACCCTGTGCTTCTGCATGAGTGTGACAGCACCAGTTCATCACAAAGGGCTGATCGTGATTAATCTTCCTGACGGCGGCTGGACGATTAACAGCCGTCACGCCGTTACACTGACCGTCTCACTCTCAGGTGATTGTGTGCATATGCGTGTGTATGTGTGATATGGGCCAGGTGGTAGGATTTCTTTTTTCTTCCCTTTTTCTTTTCTTTCAAAAAAAAAAGTGCTGCTTGTGTTCACATCTTCCCCCTAAGCCTCCAATATATATATAGATATATTTTTCTTCTTCTTCTTCCTTCCTTTTCTGCTCTTGTCTTTTAGCCCTTGGCTTCGAACTAACATGAAATGAAATGTGTATGATGTCAGTGTGTGTTCGTGTATGTGTGCGTGTGTGTGCGCGAGTCCCAAACAACGTACAAACAGCACGACTTAACCAGCACAACAGGATCTCTATGACAATACCTAGATCTATCGAACGAATCTGCACATGAGCCATATCGGGAATGACGGAGAGAAATGCGAGTAAGACACGTGAGCGTACGCAAAGCCTTCAAGTAACGATTGTGAGAGTCACTTTGCAGGAGATAAAAGAAGGATTGTTGTTGTTGTTGTTTTTTTCTCCAGAGATGACGGGAGGGTGGGGGAAAAAAAATTATAAAAAAATAAATGACCGAAAAAGGCGAGCGAAACAGGTGATGTCCGTGTTAAGGTCTGACAGCGTGTCCTGTATCCTTAAAGTCCACTTCCTGTATCTCTGACCGATGAACCAGGCACCAGTTCGCACTTGGTGTTTCCTTGATTGATTGATTTATTTTCCCCCCCCCCCCCATTGAGTCACTTTACTCTCATTTTGTCCTTTCTCCTCGTCAGGAGAGTCACCCTCGTCCCCTCGCCGCGGGCCCCAAACGCACCCCCGCCTCACAGACACACATCATTTAGTGCACGTGTTTCCCTTTCTCTCTCTCTCTCTCTTTTTTTTTTTCCGTTACTGATCGTGAGGGGGTTTGAAAAGCAGCAGCCTCACCGCTCAAAACTCTACACTGAAGAATAATAAGGAATATTCAGAAAATGAAAAAAAAAAAAAAAAAAAAACACATTTGTTTTTAAACGACAGCCACGAGAAGAGGCGCAGAGCGAGCTTGGTTTGCCCGCCCACCTATAGGGAGGGGCTGATTCGTTGAGGGTGGGGTGACGGGGTCAAAGTTCAAAGTTTAGTCCTTTAGTCTTCTCTCAGACCTTGTAGTAGATGTTAGCGGGGCTCTGAGGAGGCATCTCCTGGACGATGTAGACGGGGTGGCCGTAGTCGCCGCTCACTTTCTCGTAGTGCGGGCAGAAGACGCTGTCGGCCGTCCTCAGCGGGATGATGATGTCGCTGGGCTCCGAGCCGTTGTTGTTGCCGCCGCCTCGTTTGGGTGTGGCCAGCGAGCCGAGCGAGAGCGTGGTGGTGTGAGGGGGCGAGTGCTTGCCGTGGCGCCGCCGGTGTTTGAGCAGCAGGACCACCAGCATGGCCACGACGGCCACGGCGATCACGCAGGCCGAAGCCACGCCGGCGAACAGCGCCACCTCGGAGCCGATCACCGACGACGATTTGCCTCCGCTGCCGCCGTCGACCGTCTCGCCCTCGTGATGGGACATTCCTGCGGACAGAGAGAGAGACCGGAGTGCGTCAAGGCGCGGACAAGAACGAGGACACAGATATGAGACTTACGCTCGCTGCTTAATTCGATTCACGTCAAAAATATCGTTTCATGTTTAAACGTATTCTCGATACGTTATGTTTCCCAGGGCTTGAGGGACTCGCTGGACCGACTGCTCGAGCTCTGGGCTGCTTTACAAAGCGGATTATGCTGCCTAAGACACTCCACTCAAATGACTTTGACACCCATATGCTGCCTCTTGGAAGGGATGGAAGAAAGAAGAGCGGGGGGTAGAGAGAGAGAGAGAGATGCTGAGGTATGCACAATGTGTGTGTGTGTGTGTGTGTGTGTCTCTATAACACAGGCACGTTGTTTTTGTGTCAGGAGGATTTGCGAATGCGAGAACACTTATAGAGATGTTTAAACAGCTAAGCTCTGAGAGAGAGGAAGACGGAGCGGAGATGATTACAGGGAATCAGGTTTATATACTTTTACTGGCGACATTTAATTACGACACACTGCCGGAATAAAAAAAAAAAACATACTGTCTTGTGTGTGTGTGTGTGTGTGTGTGTGTGTGTGTGTAACCCACCTGGTTTTTCGATCACTTCATTGGACTTGTCCTTGCCCGGGTCTATGTGTTTGGGCGGGTGTTTGGTGGGATACTCTTTAGGAGGAAGTGGGTCGGATGGGTCTGGGTTGTGAGAGAGAGAGAAATAAAAGAGACACAATCAGCAGCAGAACCACGATGAATAAGCTTGTGTGTGTGTGTGTGTGTGTGTGTGTGTGTGTAAAACTAATGCGTTTGGGTGTGTAGTATGTGTTAAGTGTGTATGACAATTAATGTAGCAGGCAGTCGAGGGTACTTTGGTGACCTTCAGCATTGTGTGTGTGTGTGTGTGTGTGTGAGTGTGTGTGTGAGACAGAGCGAGAGAATGCTGAGTGATGGAGAGAGAGGGAAACACGGTAGGTGTGACCTGTTAAAAAT
>CM059209.1:8056892-8146892 GCA_030347435.1 Clarias fuscus | reverse complement strand
AAACTCGATTCCTTCTTCAGCAAGTTTACAGAACACAAAACTCCCCTACACGCACACACACACACACTCACACACACACGTACGCAATTCTCCAGCTGCAGGGTATCATTGTGCGAGAGAGAAAGAAGCAATTAACATCTCCAATGGAGAAAAATGGGCCGTTTCTTCAGCTGCGCTCTTCTCCGTCTCCCCTCGCTCGTGTGATTCTCCGCTCCTGCACCGGCGCGTGTTCGGGAGAAGAGGAAGGAGAGAAACGAACGAGCCAGTGAGAGAAAGAGAGAGAAAAAGGAAAACAATAAATTGGAAAACAGCAAAATTGGATTTCCTCCTCTGTGAGTTAGGAGTGAAGTTTTTTCTAAGCAGTCAGGAAGAGTGTGCGCACGTGTGTGTGTGTGTGTGTGTGTGAGCAGCGTGTTTCAGTCGGCCGACGCTTTATTGTGCGGCTCCCGTATTTTCCCACGTACGTGTGGCTCCAGAGCGCACCTGTAACTGACACTTGTGCGTGTCGGTGCGAGTGTGTGCACGGCGAGGAGCCCGCGGCTCAGCGTCAGGTTATTCTCGGGCAGAAGGTGTGACCACGAGCCTGCGGTGTGAGTCCAAGCACGTTCATGTGAGCGGTAATTGGAGCCCCTTCGGGTTCGACTCGGCACACGGCCTTCGTACATTCCACCTCTCCTGCTGCGTGACGAGGAAACGTCGTCCTACTCCGGTACACACCGACACGGAGAGGTTATTAAATATGAAATATTACAGCAGTAGCGGGTCGCTGATTCATGTGGGGTTAAAGAAGAAAACGCTGATATGCTCATCATCAGTCAGATTTAGCTTCCCAGATTTGAGACTTTTTTCATACGTGAATATCTGAGATTTTTCCTGTAAATTTTTTATTTCAAATAATAAACAAACTGCATTAAGAAAGTTGGATTCGAGTCTCTGAAACTTCGCAGGAAAATGATCTGTGCGATTACATGTAACACACACACACACACACACACACACACACAGTCAGGAATTGATGTAGATGTGTATCGTTTTTTGTATTTGATAATTGATTACAAGTATTTATTAATCTTTTTTAACAAATTTGAAATATATAAGCAAAAACATCCTTGTCATGAGATCATTTGTCCAGCTTTTTGCTTTCAACCTCGATAAATACGTTTGAATAAAGAAATGTTTAATAGTTAAATCACGTCGTTTAAATGGTCAGAATAATCAGATTGTTTTTTTACTTTCTGCACACATTAAATTTTTTTCTATACCAACTTGATTAATTACAAAAATTGTATAATTTTAAAAAAAAAACTAATTATTATTTTTGTTTATTTATTATTATCATTGTTGTTGTTATTACTATACATTTTTAAAATTTTATATAAAAATAAATTATATATAAATCCATGTTATTTTAATCATAAAAAAAAATCGACCTATATCTGCTCTTTTTATTGTAGTATGTAAAAGTGTATTTTTTTCACCTTTAATTATATCCACCACTACATATATAATAATCAGACGTTTATAAATGAACTGTGTGTGTGTGTGTGTGCGCGTGTACATGGAGCGTGCATGTCCCCCCCCCCCCCCCCCCCGTGCTTGGTGGGTTTCCTCCGGGTTCTCCGGTTTCCTCCCAGACGTGCATGCAGATTTGGATAACTGGGGTTCCCAAATTGCCCGTAATGGTTGCTTGTGTGTGTGTGTGTGTGTGTGTGTGTGTGTGTAGATGGTTGTCCACAGCCTCGAGTCTCCTAGAATAAACGTACAGTGAATTCACTCCCCTGAATTCAGAAATCGCAACACAAACAACAGCCACAACAACGCAGACGCTACGTTCAGACCAAGCACGGGACGGGAATCGAAACCCTGAGTTTTGACGGTGATCGTGTTCGTGGTACTCACAGATGATGTAGTAGTCTTTGCCTCTGAAGAACTCCAGGCCCCAGAGGTTGGGACTGAACTCCTGGAACTTGAGCGTGAACTTGACGTCCTGGTCGGGTTTGACGCAGTTCAGCAGCGGTGTGTCGGCTTTGGTCACCGTGCACGAGTCCAGCTGCTCGCGGGGAACCATGTAGAGTTTGTAGTACTCGACTCCGTCCATGGAGCCACCCTCGATCCGCGGACACACGATGTCCATCTTATCGCCGATCTGAGGGTACAGGACTAAACCCTGACCTTGAACAAACCTGTGCAGGGGAAACAAAGAAAAAGAAAGCAGACAGAAAGAAAAAAAAAACAAAAACAAAACAACGGTTAGTCTTATTTAAACACGGTTATGATCTAAAATAAACCAGATGAGCGCTTAATAATTTAGCCCTGATCAATTATTGATGCGTTATTATGAATAACAAGGACGGCTTCGGGACGCCCGAGCGAGCCTTGCAATGCGGAAAAAAATAAAAGATAAAAAATAAAAAACATTTTGCTTGGCAGATGCTGAAGAAAAAACAACAACAACAACAACAACAACAACAACAAACACACACTCATGGTGTTGTGAGTGTATATACAAGGCCAAGCTGGTGGGATGCCAGAGACCTAGGTGGAGAAACTTAATGACATCATGAGAAAATGGGAATACATGTGTGCGCGCACACACACACACACACACACACACACACACACACACACACACACACACAGCTTGTCTAAGAGCACATTCCCACTCCAAATGGATGTCTCGGTAGATCTTGCTACGCGTGCATGCATGTGTGTGTGTGTGTATGTGAGTGTGTGTGTGTCTGTGAGGTGTTACATGTGCAGATGGCTGCCTGACACCGCTATCTCCCTGACAGATCCGGTCATGCAAAGCGTCTTGTAAAATCGGCGGCACAAAATAAAGCTTCCCGCACCAGATCTCTATCTGTCCGTCCTGCCTTTATCTTACCACTGTTCTGTTTGGATAAGCAAGAACAAGTATACGTGTGTGTGTGTGTGAGAGAGAGTTTGAGTGTGTGTGGGGCCAAACATACACCCTCACTTTGATGCCATACACGGTCAACTATATAGTCTGGGTTATCAGGGCAAACATAATGCCACATCAGGTTTCGGTCAACAACTCATTCTGAATGCTATCTGTACGGGTGTGGGGAAACACGCACACACACACACACACACACACACACACACACACACACACACACACACAGAAAATTCTACTGAACGTTCACGCACGTACGCCGCTAGATTTGATCTCTAAAAAGACAAAGTGCTGTTAAATACCGTTGATGGAAAAACTATTCAGAAAATATTCAGGAAGTACCAAAGGTTTCATTTGTTAATAACGTGGCAGGAAAATAAGCGACATCATGTACGTACATATAATCATTTTTACTTATTTTAATACTATAAGGTTAAAGCTAATGAAAAACAACAAACACGATAAATAAGTAAATACAAAATAAAAGTCTGACCAGCCATTTAACTCTTCCCCAACGATAGCTCGACGTTGCCATGACGACGCACACACACACACACACACACACTATTAATATATATATTTATATATATGCACTGATGTTGCACCACCATGCGCACTTTTCCCCCCACACGCAATTTCACGCGCTCCTCCCGCACTTCTACAGCGGTTTCTCCGTCCCGCTGGTTAAACAAACTCGTGTGTTTCGGGCTCGTGGGAGTCGCCCGAGCCGGAGTTATTTACACCCCTGACCTCCTACTGAGTCTATAGAATAAGAATATCCCACCAAAAAAAAAGATGAAAAAAACAAAAAAGATGGAGGAGCGTATAAAAGCCTCATGTTTTTAAATGGATTTAACTCAGTCGATAAAACACACTTAACCCCGCTGCACTTTTTTGTTTTTCCTTCTTTCTTTGTGTTTCTGCGTCCCTCGCTTTTGTGCCGCTCAGATTTACGGCTGGTGCTGTAAACGTTTCAGACGTGAACGACGGGATCGACTGGACAAAGGCGGACGTGCGTTCGGCTCGGACGCAGCTGCCGATAAACGCCACAGAGCCACCCTGTGTGTGTGTGTGCGAGTGTGTGCGAGTGTGTGATATATGGGCATGTGTGTGAGCAGTATGTCTAAAGAGACCAACGTGCCGCATCCTAGGCCTTGTGAGGGGACACACACACACACACACACACACACACACACTCACTCTCTCTCATCTACATCTTCTTGTTTTCGACGCATAGACTTACTCACTTTTTCGGTTTGCACCCTTTCCTGATCTTCAACTATCTTTTTTGAAGAAATCACGAAAAAACAAACAAACGCGAGGTATATTCTCACACACGCATGTGAGCGAAACAAAACCCAGGTGTGATAAACAGACGCTGCGATGGAAAAGAAATTTCGTTAAAAAAAAAAAAAAGTTTATTTATTTATTTATTTTTATTTTAGCAGATCTGTTCATCCCTCTGTGTCTTCTTTCACAGTCTCTGGGTGTCCCGTAACTTCCTTGAGCCGCGTCAGAGTCACACATACACACACACACACACACACACACGAAGACGACACCTGCTTGCAGTAAAACCTGTCAGATCGCTTTTTCACTCGGTGACATCCTTTCTTTTTGTCCACATCTCTCACTCTGCCTTGGTCCTTAAATCCTTAAATCTTCCGCTGTCCCCGTAACCCCATTCCCCGCTTATGGTTTTGTCCTTTTTTTAATCTGAACTGAACGCAGCAGCTTAATCCCAACTTCAAAGATATAAAGAGAGAGAGAGAGAGAGAGAGAGAGAGAGAGAGAGAGAGAGAAAAGAAACGACTTTCAATTATCTAGACGAGACGGCACACAACAGTCAGATGGACGGATTGACAGTCATAGAAAGTTCAGGACAAAAGCCAGGGACAAACGATGCTGGGTTTAGACGCTGTGTGGGGCTGCATGTGGTGGTGGTGGGGGACCAGGCGCGCCGGTGTCTGCCCCTCTATATCCACGCTCAGGCCTTTCTCTCTCTCCCTCTCTCCTCGCTTCTGACGGCGTCTCGCTCGGTTCGCTCTCTCCGTCCCACCGTTTTTAACCCCGACTTTCGCTCAAACTGCGAACAAAATCCCCCCCCCCTTCCGCGTGCCCTCTCCACCTTTCAGCGCGTCCTATCAGAACCATACTTTTCTCTCATCCCTCTCTTTCTCTATTCATCTTTCTTTCACTGGCTTTATCTCTCTGCTGCAGGAATCCTACTCATCTGGTGGCATCGCATGACTAAATCACTCAAAAAAATTATGCCTGTCTATTAGTGTTGCTTCTCAGGCACCACTTCGTCCCCCCCCCCCCTCCACATACACATGCGCGCACACACTCTCCTTCTCACAGATACACATGCTAATAGAGTTCCCTTGTGATTCTAACGTTGAGAGCGGCCGGGGGTTTAGGGGGTAGTTATTATTCATGGCCGATTCATCAGTCTCTGATGGACTATCTGCATGTGTATGACTCCACACACACACACACACACACGTACACACGCATGCACACACGGCCCGAGTCAGCAGCCCCACCATGCCTCGTAAAGAGATGTAATCTCATAATGAAGAGACAGAGAAAGTAGGGGGGGGGGGGGGGGGGTTCGGGCTCGGGCATCCTTTGACTGAAAACGTGTAGAGCAGACCTCGCTTTTGTTTCTCCGCCTCGACTACAAAATGGATTAGCGGCACGATTCGGAGAGGGAGGGGAGAAAGAGGGAAGGAGAGAAAGACGAAGGAAGCTGCGGATCCTTTACAGGTCTCACGCACCAGCAGTTAAAAACGAAACAACAATGTGCTTTAAATCTGCAGACGGAAAGAGAGACATGAGACATGAGAGACAGAAGGATCGCGTCTCTCTCTCCCTCTCTAAACCACTGTTTACTCAGGATCAACTCCACAGGAGCTAACACCACATGTGAGACTACCGTCCTTTATCTATCGAACTAGTCATTCAATTCAGCAGCGCTTTAATGCAAATAGAAAAAACAAATAATCCTGTTAAACTATTTAGCTGGTAGGAGTTTCACACATTAATTGGACATCTGGCCATAAATCATAATCATTCCCATGACGGAAAAGAAATGTTCAGCTAACAGGACAGTGACAAATATCTGAGATACACATATACACGTCATGTAAAAACTGATTAGACTGAGAAAAGGGCAGGAGGGGAAAAAGAAAAACAGGAAAACTGTTATTGATGGTTATTCAACTGTTGTTACATGATAATGAGTCCTGCGTGTCTCCCTCGTTAGACTAGCCGTTAACATTCCTACACTTCACACCATGATGAAAAAGACAATGAAAGGAGAAAAAGAAAACGTTTAAACGTTCGACTCACGACGCCTCGGGCTTTGACTCACACACACACACACACACACGTTTAAACGGCCTTTCCCTAAGGGAACGCATGGACACAAGGTCACTCGCCACCCCCGCTGGGGCTTCTCCTTTATTTCTATTTCATTTACACGATTACTGATTGCTTAGCATTTTATTTTTCATTTCACTTCCTTCCAGTCGGGTTGATTGAAGGGATAACAATCCCAGCCTACACACAACATCTTAAGTAATTGCATTCCTTGTGAAGTGAATAAATGTGTTACGCTTATTAGTAATATTCGAATCGATAAATGCAGTTCAGAGGAGTACCACTGTGAAGCATGATCTCAGGATGGTAATGTACAGAATGTTTGACACACACACACACACACACACAGGCCTAAATGGAGCCTTGGCTAATCCACTCTCCCTGGCTGCACTTCAGCTCACTGTAATGCTTCTTACAATGTAGAGATAAGGTTAAATTATTCATATAATGTTTGTGTATGTGTGTGTGTGTGTGTGTTAAAGCAGGTTAAAAGTCTAGCAGACGACGGCACACTACGGTAGTATGCATTAAAGTAACACACACACACACACACACACACACTTCTGCTCAAAATGGCACACTACCGTACTCAATAATGCAGCCATTTACATTAGAGGATTGAGCGGGCCGGGTCGCCCCAGGCCTACTGTAGGGTAAATAGGGGTGAATTCTGTTTTGGGATTATTAGGGTAGGGAAGTAAAAGTTAACTTTCTTTAAAAAAAAAAAAATGAAAAAATGAAAAAGAAACAACTGCTCCTATGACAGACATTAGGACTGCAGAAATGTTAAAAGGGGAAAGAGCAAGGAAATAAATAAATAAATAAATAAATTTTAAAAATGGACCATGGGACCTGAACTCTGCTTACAGGGCAGAAACTAGCGCACATGTTGATGTTTTCTCATGTAGAATTTGGAACACTTGGATCCTTAGATTCAGTTGGATCAGTTAACAGATTAAACAGTATGGACGTCACCATGGCGACGGCGAGCGTTTGATGATGTAGCAATGTTGTTACTGATGTAGCGAACTGGACGCAGCGCCGCATTCAGTGCTACAGACAGACAGATTAACAGACAGACAGACAGATAGATAGACAGATAGATAGATGAGTACAAATGCAGCACGGGCCACGTGTGACACGACTGGACTGAAACCGGGCACCGACTCCGGACCTGCGTTGGTGGAAAAAAGGGTGTCGGAGAGGAAAGCAGAGGCCCCGCTGAATCTGTGTTTGTGTGTGTGTGTGTGTGTGCGCGCGCATGCGATTCTCGATTCCCTGTTAAAATGTAAATAACGACAGTGGGGTCATACCCCGTTACTCGAGTTTTAAAAAAAATTTTTTACTGCATGTCGTGTGCACACATTTCAACACGACAGCCTGCATTTATAAATATTAATCACTTTACCTTTTCTTTCTTTATTATTTCTCGGAAGGCCTTGCATGGATGGGCGCGCGCACAAGTCATATAGCAGCTAATTGAAAAATATCAATAATAATAATAATAATAATTATTATTATTATTATATTTACGAATAAATCAAATAAAAAACTTTGTTCAACTTGACGTTGAACTGCTGATGCGCAGGCGCGACATTTACGCAAATGTATATGTGAGCCTGAAATTAAGTCTAAATTATTTTTGCACGGCAATCACATAACCCTGGAATTCCTAATTAATAGAATAAAGGGCATTTATAAACTACTGGGAAAATGGGGGGGGGGGGGGGGGGGAATGGACGGAAGTAAGTATATACAGAGAGAGATAGAGAGCGCGGCTAATTATAGCCTACTTTATGTGCGCGCGCTATAAGAGTAAAATAGTCTACTTCGGCCTACACACATACACACACACACACACACACGGCCTCCTGCGTATTACATTACACGAACGCACATTATGTTTATAATTCTAAAACAACTAGAATTAAAAGAGAATATTAAGAAGCACAACATCTGGAGTGTTGTTTAATGCAGCAATGAAGGGTGCAGGAAGAGTGTATTTCTCTATGCATGTGTGCGTGTGTGAGCGCATGACTTACTTGGTGTTGGTCGTGTTCCAGTAGATGGACTCGAGTACGGTGGCGTTCACCTTGCACGCAAGCACCAACACCCCAAAGTAGTAGGTCCACAAAGACTCCCCCATGACCTCGAAATCCGTTTGACGCGCCAGGGGGAAAAAAAATGAACAAGAATAAAAGAAACGCCCCTGAGACAATCCTGATATCCCGGCTCCAGGTGCGAGAGTAAAGAGCACAAGCCGAACCCCCGGGTCTATGGGTAGAGCATCCCGGTGGAGGAGAGAGGGGGGTTAGTCCGGTCTGATCGTGCATGCGCTGATCCAAAGCTCCGGGCAGAATGTCTTATTCAGGAAACGGGGGGATAGTCATAATAATAATAGTAATAATAAAATAAAAAAAAATAATAATAAAAATGCTCAAAAGGTCAAAGTAAAGCTTAGTGTGCAGCTGTCTCCGCCGGGCCAGTGGAGGAACAGGACAGGTACATGATCCCTTACAGACAGGCGAGCCGCGCGCCCGCGCCGGAGCTCCGTACACACATCCCCACCAAGTTAATCCGCTCCTTCGGTCACTTCTGCACCGGGCGGGGGGTAAAAGGAGACCAAATCCGAAAAAGAGCACTGCGCGCGCACACACGCACTCAGAGAGAGAGAGAGAGAGTGAAAGCGAGAGAGAGGAGCGCGCAAAAAACTCGCTCGCGCAATAAGCAGCTCGAGGTATTCCGTTTAAGGCGAGGAGTGCGCGAGAATGTGCGCGAGCTCCAATTCAAAACCCGAATTCAGTGAAGAAAATGACGAAATGACAACAATAATAATAATAATTATTATTATTATAATTAATGACAAATGGGTGAAACAAGAACAAAAAAACGACACACACACACACAAAAAAAAAAAAACTAAAAGAAAATGAATAGGATGAAAGTTGTCGAGCTCGAGCCCTCGTAGGTCCGAAGATGAAAAAGTGCACGAGGAGTGAGCGAGCGAGCGCGCGCGCGGATGCTGCTGCTGCTGCTGCACTCTGCTTCGATCTGTTCAAAACCGCGACGCTTCTGAGACTCCCAGTATTTGGCGGAGCTCGAGCAGGGATGGCTCCTCCCACAACGCTGCTGATTGGTCGAAGGGCCGAAGTAGAATGGAAATGAGACTGTCAATCAAACGGTCGCTCAGCAACGACTCGAAAAGGTAATAAAAAAAAAAAACCAGGGGCTGTAAAGAGCAAATCAAGCGTATGTGTGTTTGTGTGTGTGTGTGTAAACCGGACAGAGTGTAACGAAATTAATGACGACACATTTCTTAATACTTTAATGACATCATCAGTGTGTGAATGAGCTCTGATTCTCTCTGATGATCTACAGAGCTTAACGCTTAGCTAAAGTGATATGAGTCTGTTGGGTTTTAGCCCGCAAAATACACACACACACACACACACACACACACACACACACACACACACGTACGCACACTTTCAGCAGAACAGAAATGTACAGGTTCGAGGGTTAATCTTCATCATCATCGTATGGACAACAGCGCCGACTAGCGGCGAGTCTCACCCTACAGTCACTGTTACCGGTGGTAGATTTTGAGCGTTTTTAACAGTTTCAAAACAGAGTAATAAAACCTGGGTGAGGTAAATAAACCTGGAAGAAAGGCAAGAGGCAATAAAACCAGCAGCACAGTATTATTGAACTGAGGGAATCTCTTCTTTTATTTCAATAATAAGGAGATGGAACCAGGGTCGGGTCTAGTGCATCATACACACTTCATTCTTCTTCATTCATTTTTATCATCGTTATTACTAGTAGTAGTAGTAGTTTGTGAGGTGCGTTCACACATACCCGGGAAAAAATTCCAATAAAAAAATTAGATAAATTAATTTTCATAGATATATTATTTATTTCATTACTACAAATCGACATTGCTTATATTAGTAGACATTCATTATTAATATAATTACTATTATTATTAGTAGTAGTGTTTTTAAAGCTAAATATTAAATGCCAATGCACGTACATTTACCCCTATGTGTGTATTTGCTTCAATAGGTGTGTGCGTGTGTGTGTGTGTGTGTGTGTCTGTCTGTCTGTCTGTCTTGTCACCAGAAGAGCCTGCAAACTGCCGCAAACTCTACAGTGAAGATCATTAAACCTGGGGTTAATAGACAAAATTCATTTTCAGGGGTTTCATTTGTTTCTTTCATTACTACAAACGGACATTGCTTATGTAAGTAAACTTTCATAGTAATAATAATAATATTATTATTAGTAATAGTACTATTGAAGTGTCTTTTTAAAGCTGAAAGTTAAATGCCCATGCGGATGTACTTCCCTTTACCCCTGTGTGTATTTGCTTCAATGTGTGTGTGTGTGTGTGTGTGTGTCACCAAAAGGGCCTGAGCATCAGCAAACTGCTGCAAACTCCACAGTGAAGACATAGTAATTAAAATGTAAATACACACACACACACACTCACCGCGGCTCTGTGTATTAGCCTAACGCAGGTAGGCGGTGTTTGATTAAACGCGGGTGTAAAAGCCCCCCAGGTGCAGTGATGCCCCGTGTTTAGCGCTCAAGTGTTAATCTGATCAGAGGGCAAACTGGTGAAATATCAGTCCGGACTGAAATCACAGATCTGCCCCTGTGTGTGTGTGTCTGTACAGTGGAGATTACAGTTATCTGTAGTTAAAGAGAGACAGAGGTGATCAGCTGCAGGGAAGAAAAACAAAACAAACAAAAGAAAAAGAAAGGGGGAAAAGAAGAGCAGGAGGAAACGATTGAGTTCCTGTTGTTCCCTAAAACAAACCGGATAATTCAGAGCAGCAAAACACCACCACACAACACTTTAGCACAACCCTCACACACACACACACACACACACACACACACGGAAAAGTTTCGCCTGCTACAGCTACTACTATTGTATAAGACATCGTCCACAACTAGACAAGTAATGAATCGTTGAATTAAAGACGGTATTGGATTTATTTCTGTAAACATGGTGAAATAAATCTAATTCCCAGTCTGTTTATATATCTCATAAAATATAGGCTTAAAAAAAAAAAAAAAGAAGTCTGCAGGCCTGACTGAGACATCTGCTTGCCACTGATTAGCACCAATGAGACACTGGACATAAATCATATCTTATATGGACATTAACTCGTAAAACCCAGACAGTCGGGTAGAAAACAGTACTTTTCAGAAGTTTTCTTTGAGAGAGAGAGAGAGAGCACTTTCTTTAAGCTCGGTCCCTTTTCATTTTAGTTTTCACGTTTTCAGACAAATATTAGAGAATGGACCGTTACAACCGTTTTGACTGAAAAGTATGGCTGTGAAGGCGGTCATGATGAATTGTACTGAGAAACATCTTGAATACGAAATCTAAAACTATATGCCCATGTAATTAAAATACTTTCAGGTATAAGTATCATTATTATTACTGTAAACGCATTACAGCAACTGTAAACAACCGTGTACGTGTATAAACTGTATTTCAGATGCATTTAAGAAATTAGAATTACTGTACATTTATTACAGTATCTTTACATATTTAATAAATTACTGTTCATTTATGCAATATTAACTAATATTTTATAACTAAACAACCTGTTTATAACCGTAAGCCACATTACTGGTGCATTTAAGGAATTAGAATTACTGTACATTTATTACAGTAGCTTTATATATTTAACAAAAAATACATTCATTTCAGTAACTAGTATTTTATAACCGCAAACACCTGTATATAAATGTAAATTGTATTAATTAATGCTCAGAAATTAGCATTACTATACATTTACTAGTGTATTTAGGTATTTAATACAAATTTTACTGTAAATTTATTACAGTAACTAGTATTTTATAACTAAACACTTGTATATAAACTGTATTACAGATGTATTAAGAAATTGGTATCATTGTAAATTTATTACAGCACATTATGTATTAATAAAAAATAAAAAGGACCGAGCATTGTATTACTATTAATTTATTAATTTAACCAGCATTTACTGCAGAATATGTATTAGATGTATTTTACTGAAGAAGTTCCTATAAATTTCTAACTACATATAAAATAACCGTAACTAGTCTTTTATTACCGTAAATGTATTACAGTATTATACGCTATAGTTTTTCACAGTCTATTTATGATGCAGGTAATTCACATTTTATTACCATAAATGTTACAGTAACTAGTATTGTTACTGTATAACAATTAACCGTAACATTATTTGTATGACCCATTTTATTCCTGTAAACCTAATATCTAGTATCTTTATTACTGTAAACAATTAATTGTCCTTTTTACTGTAAATACAATATATCTATCAAAAAAATCTATACTGTAAAGTATTAAAAAAGTAACTAGTTTCTAAAGAGGATTCCAACTAAGACCATGCAAAACAAGTGACAATTGGTATCTATCCAATGAATCACTTTGTGCAAGTTAAAAAAGGACCCAAGTCTTCGTAACCATTTTTAAATAAGCTCCAGAGTAAGCCTAACACAATACACTGAGGGGTTGAGATACAACCTGTATTAATCTTCAGAAATATTTTACAGTAAGAAATTTCCCATCAGTAATAAAGACAGGAAGCAGAATTTTCAATATAACCTAAATGGAAGCAAGATAAAGACAATGCCCTATAAACACGTTCATTTACAGGGCAAGATAAAGACAACACCCTATAAAGCGTATTTAAAAAGTTTGCATATTGATAGAAATGCCTCCAAATCTGTCTATAATAAACAAAAAGCAAAAACTGTAAATACAAATTTCATTTTTATTTATTTATCCAATCTCTATCTTGACTCTTGTTTGAGGCCGAGCTCATGTGATGACCCTGATTGAGTTTGAGAGCTCGATTGACAACAGGGTCAGGCTGCAACACGCCTGCGGCTTTGGGTTACTGCTGCATTGGTGCATTTGCACGCTCCCGTTTGCAGCCTGAGGAGATTCAGTGTACATGGGGCAGACTTCACCCCAGGATCAAGGAGCACCAGAAAACATGATCATGCCCACTGAAAAAACTTCTTTACACTCTGAGTGAGCTGACAACTCCAAAGCGGCATGCATCATTTGTCGTATATATATATATATATATATATATATATATATACACACACACACACACACACACACAAGTGGACACGGTGTGCTTGTTGAAAGGGGTTGAACGGGGTGCGTCTCGTACCAGCGCACAAGGATTAACACGTTCATTATTCACGGCTTGAGCAAACACACTTTTAAGAGACCTGTGAGTGTCTCCATCCGTCACTGGGTGCGATGAGATGAAGCAGCTCTTCAGCGTGTCAGTGTTAACACGACCATAATTAATTATCATCTGTGAGACTAGAGATAACACCAACAACTTCAAGCCCCGTCAGGTCCTTCAAAGGATCGGAACGTGTGTGAGGGCAGCAATTTAACACCAAAGTGGCCGTGTGTGTATTCCAAGTGTAAATCTTAATCAGTACAGGATGCAAACTGAATACACACATCAGTAAATTAGCTAGCCACGGTGTTAACTGTGAAGTCAGTGACTTTGTTAGACGTTGCCTCTTTTTAACATCAAAATCCACATTGATGCAAGATGCTGACATGAAAGAAGTAAACACAGACTTGGCTTTAAAAGGCATGCACCCTCTTATACCTTTTTTATTGCACATTTCACATTTTTTTTAAATATAGTTGACATTGTTCTATATATTTTTTTTTACTTACTTAAATCTGGAAATTTGTAGTTTTTAATTTTTTACATTGGTTTTCTTAGCTCACTTCTTTTCTTCTCTTATTGCAAAAAAAAAAAAAAATCCCTCATCTTTATCTTCATATTCCATCGTTTCTTTCCTTTTTAGTTTCATGAGCAGTTGTTTAAGCATTTCACAGCATACCATACTGTGTATGTTTGTCTATGTCACAAATAAAGTTTTAATTTTAGCCCGTCTTTGTGCCAAGATCTGCTAAAAACCACCACCCAATTCCTAGGTGAGATGTTGCCCCTTAAACCGCTAAATGGAAGTCAACCTGTTCCTGAATTGAAACTATTTTAATACACACATTTTATCATGAAACTATGGGTGTCCATTTCCTTCTTGCATGTCTGTGTACTTCTTGTGCCAACAACAGGAAACTTTTAGACTCTGTGCTCCATCACCGAGGGAAATTTTAAGTGCTGCACAGGACCGGGTGATGAAACCAGATAATGTATTACAGATTCCGAGATAAATTAGGTCACGCTTTTCCATCATGTCTGAAAAAAGTGTGGTATAATGTTTTTATATAGCATTTACAATCTCTCAAGCCTTACAATTTAATGTTACAATTTATAATAAACCTTGAATTGCAAAATGTATTCAGGGCAGTTACGGTGTTAAATGTGACATTTGGACTCAAATTGGTTGTGGGGAAAAGAAAAAGCCTTAGAGTACAAACAAGCTTAATATCAGTGACCGAATTCACATTACTTTTAGTGTAATCTCTATCTTAAATCTGAAATCTTACAAAATTCATATAATCATTTACATTCGTTCGATAAATTTATACCATTTTAACAGCATTATTGATGTGACATTAAATCTAAACTTGACAGAGTGCAGGTTTTCTGCTAACTATATAAATCTGAACCCATGAGAACCGGTGTCACAAACCCATTAACACAAACCCATTAAATGTTCTGGAAAGTCCCTTATTCAGCTTTATCTTTGCCTTTAACTCATCAGGTCCCCAAGCAACATTTAATCAACATCCTGCTGCGATCTTGTGACAATCTGTGAATTTGTGTACCCATGACATCATTTCCAAAATGCTGGGCTGTCTGGGTCTCACTAATGAATTTTTAAAAAGCTTGTTTATTGTTATTGAAAGCAAGTTTCATCCTATTTAACAACTCGAATGATTTAATAACAGCTCATATTTTATATTTAACCTGTTCTGACTGCTTGACAAACAAATTGGTATGAAACAAATTATGAAAATATTGCCATGACATGTGTCTCATAGCACTTTTAACCTTACAACTGTCAGGGAAAATGCCATGTGTCGCCTTTAAATACGTGTTCCATGAGCTCTATTTGGTTGGCGTTAGATCCCCCATAATGTCACTTAAAAGGAGAAATAGGTCTGGGCTCCTATGGGTTAAAGAAAACTGCAGAAAACCTTCAACTTGTACCATGGAAGAAATGTACAACTGTACAGTTTAAACTTCAACCATGAAAATGACATTATTAAATTTCAGCATTATTAAATTTCTCTTCTCATTTTACTTTAATCAGTGACGCTCAGCATTGGAATTTATGGTTTAATTTATGAGTAAAAGTTTAGTCGATATAAGCAGAAGACGTATTTTAATCGAACACTATGGTTTGGTAAAAACCTTATGATTTCCATTTATCTTAGGTGTATTAGAATGCATTGCAATTATTTTATGCAAGCTTTATTATTATTTTTTAAATACAAAAAAGGGAACACTGCTGTTTGCGTGTTTAATATTTAACCAATGCTGTTCTTGATATTGTAGATATTCATGATATTTATCGTCGTTATTTATTCGTTTATTTATTCGTGTCATCTCAGACTTCCTGTTGAACATAAACCCTGCTATACCCCAGACAACAAATATTAAAAGACAATGATGAAACGTTCATGGTTTGTTGTTTAAAACATGGCATGTAAAGCAAGAACACATGTCACTGTACACCGTCCCCGGTCGCCCACAGAGCCTGGGCACTGCAGAGACCGCGGAGCCTCTGAACAGATACTTTATTAATTACTGATGGAATGTAAGGAGGACTTCGACAAATATTACAGAAATTATTCCTACTTAAAAAGCACTTACCAATCAACCCTTTAAATAAAACAGAACATAATTAAATGCAAAAAAAAGGGAGACAAAATGGTCAATCTGACACAGTGGCCTATTTGCAGGATTTATTAATGAATGACTCAGATCCAATTAACAAGACCGTCCACAATATGATTAAGCTAGGCTCCTAACACACAGACTAACACACATACACACACGCACGCATACACACACAGACACCCTAACCAATCTTACCTGCGTCTCCCGATTTCCTTGTACGAACAGAACAGTAGACATTGCATAACCCACACATGAACTGTCTAAGCGAACCTGAATCAGCACGGTCAGCGCACATCTCCACCACTGCTGTGTCAGATTCGTACATTAGCAAAGGTCAAAGGTTCAAACAAGCAGGACGTACTGCGGTTAACCTGACACGCAGGGCACAGTGGCGGACAGGTTTTTCAGAATCGCGCTGTGGATCATACCGTTCAAAAAAAAAAAAAAAAAAACCTGACCGTATACTAGGTACACATTTGCCGTGTTTCATCTTACCCTCGTGCCATTTTTACCCCGTTACACAAGTGGATGGCTTCAAGTTGTGGACCAGAAACTGTACTTGTTCCTTTAAAAAAAAAAAAAAAATCAAGGGACACCCCCTGCCTTCACCCTCTCTCTCTCTCACACACAGACACACACACACACACGCTGGCATACATACATGTACATGCATGCACTACCGCTTTCTCTCCCTCACACACACACACAACACACACACACACATTCTCCCTCTCTCTCTCTCACTTCTTACTCACACATTTACACGCGCACATGCGCACGCACACGCGCGTGCACACACACACACACACACACACACACACACACACAACTTTCATTGCTTTTGCAATCCCGTAAAAACAAAATGGATTTCCCAATGGATTTCCCCATACTTGGGCGGGAAATAAAGGAAGCATCCTATACACAGCACTGTCAAAACATAAAAGCTGCTAAAATTTAGAGTCAGTGGAGGCAGCAGCCAAGTCCAGCCTTAAGTCAGGGAGAGTTTGTGACACGTTTTTTTTCCCTGACTAAGTGGTTGTGAAGTTTGTTCGAACCCAGAGGGGAGAGACAAAGGGGCAGGAGTAACCTCTCTTCGGAAGAAAGAAAGAAAGAAAAAAAGTCTAGAGATTCACTTCAACATGAAGTCATCTTCCAGAAAGAGATAGAGATAGCGAGAGAGAGAGGGACATAGGGAAGAGGAGAGAGGGCTGGAGTGCGTGATCAGTCTGTTGCTTTGAGCGTGAAGGAGAGGCGAGGTCGGGACTTGCCCTTCCCCAAGATGATCTTCTGCTCTTCCTTCTGCTGTCTCTGCCTCTCCTGCTCCAGCTTCATTCGCTCCTCGTGGATCTTTCGCTGCTCCTCCACTATGCGCAGCTGATCCTCGGCCTAAGGAACACATACGGAAGAACACTGGATTAAACGCGCTTGTAAAAGTGGATACGGAGTGATTTACATTTACACGCCAAATGGGTTAAACCTGAACTGAGACTAAACACATTCCACACATACAGCTGAGAAGTCAAGGGCACATCAGCTCACACACTTCAAGATAACGCCGTCGGATCCGCTCACTGCTTACACTCACTTTAAACATATATAAACTGCCTGTATGTCTATAACGCTACCTGTTAGAAATTAAATGAAAACTATTTTTATAGAACAATAGCGCTACTTTAATGGTGAAAAACTCAAGGTTACCCGAGGCCTAACTGTGTGAATTTAATATTTACTGAACCAAATCCGTTCCAGGCTTGCTACTACAATAGATTTGGGCCAGACATGTCTGAATCGTATAAACACAAGCTAAATCGCACACTTTAGGAAAGGCAATTGAACGCTTACAATAGTTTGGGAAAGGAAAAAAAAACAAAACATATAAAATAATAATAAAAAAAATAAAACCACACTCGCTCACACAATGCTATAACGTCTTGATAACCATCGCCTCTGTACGCATGCCAAAGGCCAATTAAACATTACGTCTGCTCCTGCACTTACTAAAGACCGCTGCCTAGTTACACGACCACATAAACGTGGACATCAACATGTCCGTCTCATTTAAACAGCTGACTGGAGCAGGAAAAATCTATTAATTAGCCTTTTATTTTTAGTTTTAACAAGCGGACCTTCATAAAAGACAATGAAGTAAATGGTGTAATAAATATTAGTTCACAATTTATTTAAACTACACTGTCTGTGAACAAACAGCTTTTAGGCCAAAAAAAACAACAAAAAAAAAAAAACATGAAGGTGTAAGGTATATACACAAATATGAATCTTTCATATTTATGTAGAAACATTGTGTAGGATGAGGTAAGAACTATGACTTAATATATATGATTCATCTTTCTTTTTTTATTTTTATTTAGCGAAATACATTTCTGCGTTCTGGACCTCAGGATCTGTATTAGTTGGCAAATATTATGTTAGGGGCTTATTTGGTTAAAACGCCTGTCTAGTAAACAGGAGATCCTGGGTTTCGAATCCCAGCAGTGCCTCTTTGACCTAAGGGGAAACCTGATTAATATCAATGTGGAGCTAAAGTAGGTTATGGATCAGGGGTCGTTCAGTGGTTAAGGCATTGTACTGCTGATCAGAAAGTCCTGGGTTCAAACCCCAGCACCACCAAGTTGCCACTGTTGGGCCCTTAAGCAATGACTTTAACTCTTAATTACTCAGATGTAAAGAATTAAATTAATTGTAAGTCGCTCTGGATAAGGGCACCGGCCAAATGGATGGATTGGGAGGAATAAGAGGGAACTTCTAAACACATTGGAAGCAAACTTTTAGCGCAACCTACAGACACTGTTCTTTTGCAGACTAATAAATATATTGGTTAATAAATGTACAAATTACAAGAATAAGATACTGAGCTCCAGATACACACACAGTGTTCAATTTCCTACAATTGCACATTATATCTTAAGGTTGTTTCTTCTCTTTCATCATATTAGTGAATAATCTGTGTGTGTGTGTGTGTGTGTGTGTCTGAGTGACCTCGAGTGTGCTGGAGACCTGAACTTCCTGTTGTCTTTGAGAAAACCCCTGATGACTCCTTTATCAAGCTTCTCATCCGCTTTTAAAACATTTCCTTTTATAAAGTCCTATAGTTTTTAATAGTAGACCCTCCCATGGTAGTGCAAGGCCCTCCTGACTGTTTGTTTGTGGTGAGAGAAATCATACTAATAATTTTATATTTTTTAGTAATTAGTGCTTTGTTTTACAGGTTTTACATTTTTCAAAAATCAAAAGCAAATAAAAGCTAGAAGCATTGATGCTTTTATCAATTCTATCAAGACTCTTTTATGCTTCAAGCAGGGGAGTAATAAATAATTTAACAAATAAAAATAAAAAAAAATAGCCATGACATTCTTCGTACAGATAAATTGTATGATTTTTACAGGTCAGCTTAAAACCCTGAATCATTCATCACTTACAGTACATAAAAGCAAACAACCAAACAAAAAAAAACAATAAGTAACTACATCTAGGCATTTGGCAGACGCCCTTATCCAGAGCGACTTACATTTTTTTTTTTTTTATCTCATTATATATCACAGCAGTTGGGGCTAAGGGCCTTGCTCAAGGGCCCGACAGGGACAACTTGGTGGTCGTGGGACTTGAACCTGGGACCTTCTGAACCGTAGTCCAATGCCTTAACCACTGAGCTACCCCTGACCCGAAAACTAGTTTTATATACAAATAAATAAATCATACCAGCTTAGCCTGAGCTTCCGCGATCTTTCTGTTGTTCTCTTCCAAAATTTTTTCCAGTTCCTCTCGTTTCGATTTTTCTTCCTCCTACAGGGGTGACATGGTGACACGTTAGGCCGTGCAAAACAATTTCCTGAAAGCAACCTCCATCCATCCATCCTCACATACAAACACTCCTACACACACTCCATACACGCTACCAGCCACATACACTCACAGCACGACAGCTCTTTCACTCGCTCTCACTCTCATCACATTTGCACACGGTAGAATCTTAAGGAAATATTGCATAGATTTAATACCACCCCCCCCCTTCTCCACACGTAATTTCTCCCTCAGCGCCATAGATCCAAAACCCTCCCGTGACTGATTTCAATCACACGTTTAAGATCCCACAATGTCTCACTCAAACATTCACGGACAGACATACAGAACAAACAGTGACTAATGAGGAGTATCGTTTGAAGATGAGGAAAAAAAATAAATGAAAATTCAAAACAGGGTTGCTGCTGTTTTTTTTCTTTTTTTTTCTTTCTAAGCTATGAGCATCCATAAGCAAGACATTTTGAAAGAAAACAAATGAAAGAGGAGAGGATTGAATAGTGGTAGCTCACCAATGCTTGTATACCTACGCTTTTTTCCTTTGACTGTGCACTGTACCTACACAACTGCTGATTAAAGGGGGGTGAGTATTTACTGCCTGGTCCCGCGTGTGTCCCGTCCTGGACAGCGCTGCGCTCCCCCTTTAAAATCTCTGCTCTGAGCCGCTAGCACGAGCTAGCGCTCTTACACAGCAACACCGCATGCAGTATATCACATTGCAGTAGAGTCAAAAGTGATGGGGTGTTGGACAGGAGAGTGAAGAATGCAAGTAAAACACATTACCATGTGTGCACATGAACAATCGCGGGACGTCAGGCTTTTACTGCTAAAAGGGTGTTAACAACTGCAGGAACACAAAAATGGGAGCATTTGTTACATATCGGTGTGTAAGAGTTGAAAACTACATGGTGCGTCAGTTTAGAGGCAACAGAATGAGTGAGTGAACGTCTATGCATGTCAATGTGTGTGAATGTGTGAGTGTGTGTGTGTGCGTGCGTCTGTACACGAGAACCAGCGTTCCTGAGGAAAAGCAAGTCGTGAGGACACAAAAGTACATTTACAATACTGCACTTTTAACAATGAATAAAGTAAGTGATAAAGGAAAAAAAAAATGTGGTTAGAGGACAGCAAAATATTTGAGAACAAAAAAAAAAAAAAGAGAAAAGAAAAAAGTAAAAAGTCTACATCAAAGAAAGACAGAATAAACATGAGAACACGTACATTCTCCAATAAGGATTAAATGGACAGCTAAAAACATTCAGAGTTGCTATTGGATTTACTCCAATGCTTAAAAAAATATGGCAATGCTGATGAAAAAAAAATTAATTGATTAAATAAAATAAAAAGAAGCAGGATCATGCGGGTATATCTAAACCCTGTCTCTAAATGTAGCAGTAGGGCACATGTTTTAAGCCTGTTACTGCTGACCCATGGGGCCTTGAGGTGTTTCAGTGGCTTGTTAAAAAAAAAAAAAATATATATATATATATATATAAAAATCCTCTTTTGTTAGGTAGGTCTAGACACCAAAACGCAAAAATGTATTTAAAATCATAACCTAAAAATGGAAAAGAAAAAAAAAACTGTAATAAGAATGTGTCTGTAAAAATATGAAAGCAAGGACAAAGTAAAAGCCTAACCAAAATATCATTTATTTATTTATTTATTTATTTATTTATATGTCAACAAATAAAAAAAAATTGTACATTGACAAAAGAAAGGAGCCAAAGACATTGAGAGTGGAGAGTAGGAAGGTTGGAAAGAGGGACGAAGAAAAAAAAAAAAGAAAGAAAGAAAGGATTAATATCTCGCAGCCGTGTAACAACCTTCGCAATGCACATCCTCAAGCACACCCACACATCTAGAGGAATCTGTATCATTACGCTCATCAAACCCTAAACACCCTATAATGTAGTACCCTGGTTACTGATGCTGACCCAACAACCTGTATCTCGTGATGTGGATTCTCAAAGCGGCTAGCTGTACAGTGAAATCTGAGCCTTGTTAACCCACCCCAGTGCACCTAGTCTCACACCCACCCCTGCCCTCTCTTGAGTAGATGCATGCTGGGTTGTGCCACGGCGGCGGGTCAGATGGCCATTCCAAACGACCGAGCGTTACCTCGCGGGCTTTCTGTGCGCTCAACTCGGCCTGCCTCTGTCTCTCGAGCTCCTGAAGAAGCTGTGCTTCCATGATGCGTTTGGCTTCCTCGACACGCCGCAGCACCTCGCGCTCGATCTCGTCGCGCCGCTTCTCCAGCTCCTCTTCGACGCGTCGGGCCACCAGCTCCTCAACTCTCCGCGCCGTCTCCTCCTCGATCAGGCGTTCCTCGATCTCTTGCTGACGGCTGTAACGAGATAGATACACAGTGAGCCAATTATCAAAAAAAATTTAAATAACATTTTTACATACAAAATATTCTCAACACAATCATCTTTCAAATCTTTCTTAAAACTATTTTTTTTTTAAACAGCGAGCAGATGCATGCAGTTTGTTTTAACCAGCAGTTTTTCACATTTTACATAATCCTAAGGGAAGTGGTCAATTGTTGTTGCCAGCTGTCTTTGGCTCATAAAACTTCCTGGTCATACTGCCTAAGAAGCTCTTTGACACACTCAAGAATGAAAAAGTGACCAAAATTCGATTCCTGAACACTGCCCTGGGGAACATCAGACTGCAGAACATCTCCAGTGTCTCTTTTCTTAGTTTTACTGACACGTACTGAACACAGGTCACTCGAGCCATGCCCCAGGGTCAGTGACACTTCAGACCAAAAATGGGTCCAATGCTTTTAAGGTTCAGATGTCCTGGCCTGAGGACAATCCTATGACCGTAATGCACCAGGCTTTAATACTTTAACTTCATCTCTTGCATCCTGTTCTTATTAGATTCCCTGTGTTTGTTTCTCGGCTGCTGGCGTCCACGGACTCATTAGCTGTTCTGAAATACAAAGACGAGCCCTAATATACAGACTAGGGTTGAAAATGTGTCTTCACTGCTATTAGCAGCTAATTAGATTGTCACGTGTGACATCTGCGTAGCAATTTAGTAAAAATACACAGGATGTTTAAACTGATTGCCTTCTCTAGTATCATATTATAGAGAATATTTCTGAAGGCGAAACAAAAGGACTGGTGTCATGGAGACTTGGATTTCTGTTGTCTTTGTACAAGTTTCTTATGCATTTCCGTTAACACTTTATAGTCATTTATAGCAACCACAACGGTTCAAAAGTGGATCCCGGGTGTTATTGTGATTGTAAAAAAAAAAGAAAAAAAAAGAGATCATAATCACAACCAATCATTATTAAAGTGACTGTAATTATTAACATATGTGTTTATATAGATATTACAGATAGATATTAACTTTACATTGCACTTGAAGCATTTGGCCGACATGTGACTTACACAAGTGCTCAATAGACTCCATCCCAGTGGCACCTCAGCATACAACGCATTTCCGGCATACGAATGAACCGAGCCGAACGTTGGCTAGGTTGCGTGTACGTCTGGGAGATGTTCAAACCTTGTTTGCTTCAAATCTTTTGTGGGTTTTGGAAAATTAAGTGAAGATTTTCCAAAACTCAGTTTTCAGTGGTGACAAGGGAAACTGAGATTTTGGCTTGTTCTAACGTCAACCTGTGTACCAATTATGTTTATGAGGACATTTTGTACAATGGCAGACTAACGCAATCTAGTGACTGTGTTAACGTTGCTTACTAGACTTTTTACATGCAGGTACATGCAAACGCTGTTACTCGCACATTACGTTAATGAACAGAGGTGCCTTAATGTACTACGAAGTACATACAAAATTCTAGGGCTGCAACAACTAATCGATAAACTCGATAATGATCGTTAATTATCGTTGTCAACAAATACCGTTATCGATTAGTTAGACTGCTCACATTACAGAGAAGCGCGACCACAAGATGCACAAATACACAAAGATACACACAGATACACAGCCGCTCGTGCAATGGAGGTTACAGAAGCGTATGCAGGAAAAAGCTCGCGCCTATGGCGTTATATTCCTGCCACAATTCTGAGTGCGCGGTTTGACAATTTGAGAGCAGACAAAGCACTCTATGCGCGTGCTGTGTCTCCACTGCGCGCTCAACAGCTCGATTCTGCGCATGCAATGTCTCCCCTGCTCGCTCCACATGTTCTCCGCGCACGCGCGACTTCTCGATTCTGTGCGCGCTCAACTCTGCCTTCACGCGCAAGCAACATTTATTCTCTGTGCGCGCTCGACTCTGCCTGTACGCTCGCTCAACTTTGTCCAGTGTTACAAAACTGCCACAAAACCAGCCAATCACAGACTTCCACACACTACTTCTGAATGGCTTTTCCTTCTTATCAGGCAATATCTGCAATTATTGTTAAAATGCTGTAGTTTGCATACTCAAATGCTGTTATTTATGTATTTGTTTTGTTTTTTTAGAAAGAGAGTAAGAGATAAGTGAGTTCATTCAGAAAAGAAATCCCCCCGTGCACTCCACAACAAGCAGCCACTATAACAGATGCCATCCAATATAATAAGAGTACAACAATTGTTTTGCTTTTTTATTTATTTATTTATATTTTGGATATTTAGAGGAGTTTTAGTGTTCAAAAACAAACTTTGTCTTTAATTTAAGGTTTAAAATGTTGTAGTTATAAGCAAAACATCAAATTAAAGAAGCGTTTAGTTTTTATCCGGTTAATCAAAAAAAATATATATAAATCGCCCAACTAACCGATTATCAAAATAATCGTTAGTTGCAGCCCTACAAAATTCCAAACACACAGTCCGTGCAGACAGCGATGGCGGTGTTGGATGAGACACAGTTGGACTTCTACATGGCAGAACCGGTACTGACTGGCCTCTTATTGGCTCCCTGTTGATTGCAGATGCTCCTGCCAGCACTTAAAATGATGTTTTGCATTTTCATTTGGACAAAGATATCTTAAGATGTAGGTCATGTGGAGAGTATATAAAAAAATAAACAAAGTTAAAAAAAATATTTTTATAAAAATACCTGCCTACATGTGGTCATAGTCATGGTCTTAGTGAAGACATAGCACCATGTGTCCCAAGAAGGTTAGCAAGGATGGTAGCAAGAAGAAAAAGGAGCCACTTTCAGTTTTGTTTTTAAAGCGGCCGGTGCCAAGAAAAATCATAAATTAAGATTTTGTGATGTTTAATGTAAATTTATTCCACATTTTACTTCATTTACATGCCTTTTGAAAAGTTTCTGATTGCTTTTATATGCAAAAATATGATTACAGTATTGGAAATTAGTTAGTAACATTACAAAATAGTAGTAAGTAACAAAATATTAGTAACATTTTTGGATGGCTGGAATTGATTATCTGCATGAACATTATTTCCTATAAAATAACTCTTGTAGTATGAATTTCCACCATCTGAGCATATATACGCATTATATTCGTATGCAGGGATACAACTTTATTAGTATTAATAAATGCTTTATTTAGCAAAATGTATTAATAAATTCTCTCTCTCAAAAGCAAGCATGTTGGCAAAGATCTAAAGGGGAAAAAATTAATGAACCCAATAAACACCCAAACTAGCTGGATTATGTTAATAAATGTGTGTTAGTAAATTATTTTAAAGTTTAAAGCTCCAATGGTGAAACCCTGCAATTAAAAACTATGTTCAGTGTAAGCCCCACCCCACGTTATTATTGACACGTGGACTGTCCAATCAGCGAGCTGCTTATTAAGACAACTCGGCCAGAAAAAAGATGCGCCGAATAGAGGTGGGGAAGAGGAAATAACGCAGTTAGCATGCCAGTTAGCTTAGCTGCAAGATAAATCACTATTGTTGAATGAGTGTGTCTGTTCCTACATGTACTACACAAGCACACGGCGAAGACTCACATCTTCCTCTGTCTCTCCATCTCAGCTTTCTTCTCTTCCTCCTCTTTCCGCTGCTTCTCCTCGGCGGCGGTGCGTTTACTCAGCGTGCGGCCGAACATGTCCACTCGGTCCACCGGAGACGCTGGCCTGGCCCGCTCCCTGTTCGATCTGGACCTGGAGCGCGACTCCCGCCGCCGGCTTCTCTTGGCCTCCCGGGACCGGGAGCGTTTCTTGCTCCTCTCGCGGTCCCTGGATCTGGACCTGGAGCGGCTGCCGCGCTTCTTGCTGTGCTTGCTGCCGCCTTTCGAGTGCTTTGACCGGGACGAGCTCCGGCTCCTCGACCGCCCCATTTCTGCTCTGGATAAACCGCCGCTGCCTGATCAACAAACCGTCGATAAACTATAATAACAACGACAGAAAAAAACAACAACGCTCCAACCTCTCAGTCTCAGCAACAGATATTTACAAGCGTGATATTAACAAATAGAACACCGCAGCGTTGTTATTTTCCCTCCAGTCTAACTTATAAATTCAAGCCAATATGGCGACCGCTCTGTGCGTGTACGAGTTTCCCAGAATGCCTTGCGACTCGGGTTCTGTCGGCTCTTTTCGTGTTGCTATGGCGACCGGTGCTTGTTACGCGATTCTGCACATTAGCATTCTTTAGTCACGTAGCTAGCTAACCAAGTAAGTGCAAAACTAGCCCAATTTATCTCACAAACGGTCACAATGAATACACACACATTATATATATAGTTATGATTCTACATTCATCCCTTACGGAACCTAGGTAGTCCAACAAGAGTCTGTGGAGGGCAATTCCAGCAGTAATCAAACCAGGAACATTGAGGTGCAATGCGACAATGCTAACCACTAAACCATTGTTCCACCATAATTGAATAATGAATTAATTGCCATAAATAACATTACAATTTATTATTACTTCCTGTTAGTTCTGGTAAAGTTTATTTTTCTTATTGATTTAACCTTAATCTTACATTATTGGTAAAAAAAAAAATGGAATGGTTAAGTTTGATTGACCCACTTTTATGGATTTTATGGAAAAGTCAAATGCAAATTTATTGTCTATGCCGCTTTATGCCTCGTACAGGGCTGTAGGTGGCCTGGAGCCTACCCCAGGAGGGGAACACCTGGAATGGGGTACGGGCAATTTTGAAATTCCAGTTAGCATGATCTGCCTGCCTTTAGTTAGTGGAAGGAAACTGGAGTACCTAGAATAATCCTACCTAACACAGGGGAAAGATGCAAGCTTCATGTAGACCCAAGGAAGGAATCAAACCTGGATCCTGGAGGAAGCCATCAGTGTTAACCACATTTTAAACTGTCAATTCAACCTTACCGTAAATAATTGGAATTTAATAATCATAATGCAATTAAATGTTGCCCCTTTAATGGATTTCATGAAAATAAACTATTTCGTTTTAAGTATAAACATAATTTGGGTCAAATAAATCTAACCAGTACATAAATTAGGGTTTTAATCAGTAGAATCCGAAACAGCCGTGTGTGTGTGTGTGAGTGAGTGAGTGTGTGAGTGAGTGAGTGAGAGAGAGAATCCTGCCAAAGTAATAAAAGAACACAAACATGGGTTCAGGAGAAGATGGGATTGATGAGAATTCATTCAGGACTGAGTGGGGCTGGTCAGAATTCCCCCAGACATGAGTGAGACTGGTCAGAATTTCATCAGAAATGGTTGAGATTGGTCAAAATTCCTTCAGGAGTGGTTGGAATCTTTTAAGACACAGTTCAAGAGTGGGTTGAATTGGTCAGAATTCCTTCAGGAGTGGCTGGAATTGGTAAGACGCATTTCAGCAGTGGATGGAATTGGTCAGAGTTTCTTAAGGAACAGGTGAGATAGGTCAGAATTCCTTCAAGTGTGGTTGAAATTCATCAGAAATGGTTCAGGGGTGGGTGGGATTGGTCAGAATTCTTTCAGGAGCAGGTTGGATTGGTCAGAATTCCTTCCTGGTATTGGTGATAAATGTTTCAGCAGTGGATTGAATTGGTCAGCCTTATTTTAAAAGTGGTAGTATTGGTCAGAATTTCTTCAGGAACAGGTGAGATATTACCTGGGGGTAATATGGGGGAAATTAGTCAGGATTCTTTCAGGAGTGGTTGGAATTCATCAGATGGTTCAGAAGTAGGTGGAATTGTTCAGCATTCTTTTAACAATGGGTGGGATAGGTCAGAATTCCTTTAGGAGTGGATATAATTGGTCAAAATTCTTTCAGGTATAAGGGGGGATCATGATCATTTCAATAAAAGTTTATTTGTATAGCGCTTTTGACAATAAACATTAAAAAAGTTGTTTTACAGAAATAAACATTATGAATTTGTATTAGGAGAATGTAAGCAAAAAAGTAGAAATTATAACTACCAGTTTGTCCCTGATTAGCAAGCCGAGGGCAATGGTGGCAATTATATACTCCCTAAAATGAACAAAGGAAGAAACCTTCAGAGGAACCAGGAAACCCATCCTTAGTTGGGCAATACCAGTATGACTGTAAATCAATCACTGCTATATCTGTTTGCTCTAAGCTCGAAAGTTCAATTGTAAAACAGAAAGTGTTTTGGTTAATATAAAGTCTACTTTTACTGATGGAGGCTTGGGTACAAAACTGTTTATGGAACTTTCAATTCTAAAACCACGGCGACTGCAGTCAATCAGTCAGTCACTGAATCAGCTCAGTTAAAGAACATCAAGCAGACCATATAGGACCATGCTCAGCTGATCAGAATTCCTTTAGGTGTGGGTAGGATTGGTCAGAATTCCGTCGAGTTGGTGGGATTGGTCAGAATTCTTTCAGGAGCGGATGGGATTGGTCAGAATTCCTTCACAAGCTGGTGAGATTGGTTAGAATTCCTTCAGGAGTGTGTGGAATTGATCAGGCATGGTTCAGGAGTCGATGGAATTGGTCAGTATTCTTTTATGAATTGGTGGGATTGGTCAGAATCTTCAACGACATGAGCAAGATCGGTCAGAATTCCTCCAGGAGTGGGTAGAATTCCTTCAGGAGAGGTTGGAATTGGTCAGACATGGTTCAGGAGTCAATGGAATGGTTCGTCTTTTATATATTGATGGGATTGGTCAGATTTCCTTCAGGAGTGGGTGGAATTGGTCAGAATTACTTAGAGAGTGGTTATAATTGGTCGCACATGATTTAGGAGTGGGTGGAATTAGTCATCATTATTTTATAAGTGGGTGGAGTTACTTGAGGAGCACAAGAAATTAGTTAGAAATTCCCCAGAAGTGGGTGTTCAAGAAGAGAAGAAAACCATGATAAAGTGATGTTCCATTAAAACAAAACAAAATAATTAAAAACTTTTCCCTCTGTAGCTGTAATCAATGTGCAGTTTATTCAATCAAGCGAGAAATCTATGTCTGATTTGACTCTGCAAATGTATGTAGTTAACATGAAGTGTCTCTAGGTCTGTTTAACCTCTGTGACGGAGCAAAAACATATATATTACATTTTACTTAAACACAGTTTAAACCTTTAAAAATAAACATTATCAGCTTATGTATTTTGATGATGTAAGCCTTTCATTAATATCAGTTAAGATCTACTGCTCTCAGGGAAAAATATTGGCATGACAATAATCTAATAGAATCAGCAGGTGTAATCAAAATGACCTCAAATCTTATTTGGGGAAAGATTTCTCTCAGACGTGTACACATAGCAGCAGACAAAAATAACCCAAAAAGAAAGAAAAAAATAACTGGTGCACCACCCTGTGCCATTTTAAACACATAACTGGCATTCTTAAAGCGGAATTGCCGTTGCTTGTGTTTCAAAAATAGGCATGTCTTTGCATATTCACTCAGCACGACAACTTTGAAAAGCCTCCTTTCAATGCTTTGAACGTTGCGTAAGAGAGTTAATCACACTAATGTCATTGTGTCATTCCAGAGTCATTTTCCCCACCGTTTCGCCTCTAAATGGCCTGGTCAAAAAATAAACCCATGATATGCAATATTTTAGAAATAGAATTGCGATTAGCTTATCTTAAAGGAAAGCGATTCTTCCAAAGAACAGGAAAACCAAACACAAACACAGTCAGTTGCTTGGGTTACGGACGCGAAAAATGTCTGCAGAAGCATTCTAGATCCCTATCTTTGCCTATGGTGTACTTTAATTAAATGCCTCCGTAAGGTTTGTCCCATAAATATACGCTTAATATTCAACTTTTCAGTAAATCTAATCATGTAGACTGTTAGATTTACATCTAAACATCTGTTTATTCATATATCAGGCGAGAAGGCAATTCCAGCAGAGAGCTGAACACATTGAGCTGAGAATCTAAAATATATTTCTGAAACCTGTCTGAGGGAAGGATGGTTTGAAGATTTTGTGCAGCTCTGTAAGGAACTCGCTCAAATGCACTGAAGTGAAATGCTCAGATTACTGCTCGGCACCAGACATTTTTAATCTGACTGAATTGATGTTGAAGATTTTTTGAGACGTCAAAAGATTTTCACACATCAGTACAGATGAACTTCAACAGGGCTTCAAAAAAGCAGGATACTGTGAAACGGTACCGCAGATGGTAACCCCATCCCACCAAAACGACATCTACAGAATTTGTGCAAGAGTGTTATTTGCATTTGCAGATACAAACAGTGAATTCTATTTTATACTAGTGAGGTAGTGACACCAGTTTCATGTATTGTGTATTTATGATTTATTTGTCAGAAGCACTCAGAAATCTATTATTGAGCTGAGGTAGTATTACTGGAAATTATTTCTTTCCTGAATATCCAGAATATTATCTTAAAACTCAGACATCTTTACTGGAATCTTATACTGATTCAATACTTTAATCCCACAATTCACATTAATTCAATTACACGAAGAATGTGATATTACTAGGCATAGAAACACACTCTTTGAAACCTTGTATAAATGCGTAAAAGACTTATATGAATGCGTAACAGGCTCCAAAGAATAATTCACCTTGAACTACCTTTAATCCACATTCATTTTCAACCTGCATCATGTAGACAAACACAATTAGGAGGTATTGCACATTTCTACAGCCTACCAGTGTGCACCAGAGTATTATTACAGATTATGCAGATGCATGTACAGAAAGCGTTCCCCAGCCTCTGTTTTTGCATCTTAATTATTCATGAGGTCTGCACCTAGAAAGAGAGATGTCTTGTTTTTCTTTGTTACTGTGTGACAGCGTAGGAGAGGCCCATTGCGAAACGTCTTTGATAAATAATGCAGAACACTCATAGATCATCAACAGATCCTGGTGATACCATTTTTTATTTTTTATTTATTTATTTTTTTACACTCAACAATAACACTTCAATATATATATGCACACGTGGACAAAATTGTTGGTATCCTTCGGTCAATGAAAGAAAAACTCACAATGGTCACAGAAATAATTTTAATCTGACAAAAGTCATAATAAATAAGAATTCTATGACTGTTAACCAATGAAAGTCAGACATTGCTTTTCAACCATGCTTCAACGGAATTATAAAAAAAAATGAAATCATGGAACAGGCCTGGACAAAAATGATGGTACCCCTAACATAATAGTTTGTTGCACAACCTTTTGAGGCAATCACTGCAATCAAACGATTCCTGTAACTGTCAATGAGACTTCTGCACCTCTCTGCAGGTATTTTGGCCCACTCCTCATGAGCAAGCTGCTCCAGTTGTTTCCGGTTTGAAGGGTGCCTTTTCCAGACAGCATGTTTCAGCTCCTTCCAAAGATGCTCAATAGGATTGAGGTCAGGGCTCATAGAAGGCCACTTTAGAATAGTCCAATGTTTTCCTCTTAGCCATTCTTGGGTGTTTTTAGCTGTGTGTTTTGGGTCATTGTCCTGTTGCAAGACCCATGACCTGCGACTGAGACCCAGCTTTCTGACACTGGCCAGCACATTTCTCTCTAGAATCCCTTGATAGTCTTGAGATTTCATTGTACCCTGCACAGATTCAAGACACCCTGTGCCAGATGCAGCAAAGCAGCCCCAGAACATAACAGAGCCTCCTCCATGTTTCACAGTAGGGACAGTGTTCTTTTCTTGATATGCTTCATTTTTCCGTCTGTCAACATAGAGCTGATGTGCCTTGGCAAAAAGTTCCATTTTTGTCTCATCTGTCCATAGGACATTCTCCCAGAAGCTTTGTGGCTTGTCAACATGTAGTTTGGCATATTCCAGTCTGGCTTTTTTATGATTTGTTTTCAACAATGGTGTCCTCCTTGGTCGTCTCCCATGTAGTCCACTTTGGCTCAAACAACGACGGATGGTGCGATCTGACACTGATGTTCCTTGAGCATGAAGTTCACCTTGGATCTCTTTAGAAGTCTTTCTGGGCTCTTTTCTTACCATTCGGATTATCCGTCTCTTTGATTTGTCATCAATTTTCCTCCTGCGGCCACGTCCAGGGAGGTTGGCTACAGTCCCATGGATCTTAAATTTCTGAATAATATGTGCAACTGTAGTCACAGGAACATCTAGCTGCTTGGAAATGGTCTTATAGCCTTTACCTTTAACATGCTTGTCTGTAATTTTCTTTCGAATCTCCTGAGACAACTCTTTCCTTCACTTCCTCTGGTCCATGTTGAGTGTGATACACACCATGTCACCAAACAACACAGTGACTACCTGGAGCCCTATATATAGGCCCACTGACTGATTACAAGATTGTAGACACCTGTGATGCTAATTAGTGGACACACCTTGAATTAACATGTCCCTTTGGTCACATTATTTTCAGTATTTTCTAGGGGTACCATCATTTTTGTCCAGGCCTGTTCCATGAGTTTATTTTTTTTAATAATTCTGTTGAAGCATGGTTGAAAAGCAATGTCTGACTTTCATTGGTTAACATTCATAGAATTCTTTTAAATTATTACTTTTGTCAGATTAAAGTTATTTATGTGACCATTGTGAGTTTTTCTTTCATTGACCGAAGGATACCAACAAATTTGTCCACGTATATATATATATATATATATATATATATATATATATATATATATATATACACACACACACACACACACACACAACTCCAGCTAAGGCAGTAATTTTCTTTAATGTAACACCATTTATTAGTGTTATAACCAATCCAGAATTCCTTTTTAGGGTCTTTTGACAGAACAAGTGCTCTTTTTCTATTTAGTACTTTCCCAGACATTTTATATGACTAATCTAAATGCAATGTCATCTGAGAACGAGACAGAGGTCAAGAAAACAAGGCCATGCCAGCCAAATGTCCCCATAAACTCAAAAATATATCTATTTAAATCACAGCAATGTCTTAAAAAAAGATTCAAATTTAGTGTCCTGCCAAAATGCATTCAATGTATAATTTGCCTCAAAGAAACACAATAAATCTAGAATCATTTTATCGACTGAATGTTTGTTTAAATTATAATTTTTTTTTTGTTAAAGAAATTGCATGACAAGCTCCCCAAAATAAATGTATGTAATGTACATACAGTACATTTACAAATGTCATACTTACTCATGTGACCAGGGCTTATTATAATATTTGGGGAAGAAACATGGCTGATACAGAGTTGAAAAGAGAGAGAAAGAGAGAGAGCTGCAAACAGCAAACAAGCAAACAGTAAGTTCGGCAAAGAAGAGACTGAAAGTGGCACTGAATGTATTTTTAATCAAAGTACTGTAGACTTCACATAGCAGTGTGCAAGATAATGAGCACAATATTTCTACACACGTCACATGAATTGGCATGAATTAATCTCTAACAATACTTCTGTTTTCCTTCAATACAATGTCATACGCATTTTGAAAATAAAAGTTGCCCTTTATGAGTCTGCATACCTGCCCTTATTCTGTACCTTTACAGTCCCAAATAAAAAATACTATATATAATTTCATGTAAGAGCAAAAATCTGGAAGCGCCGAACAAATTGTAACATTTAAGTTTGATATCTTTGAAGGATTATTTAAAACAATATAAAAGCAGCATACTGTACATGTATACATATATGTATGTAAAAAAAATATGACATAAAACATTTTTTTAAAAATTAGCTTTTATTAAGCCAATTAATTTGTGAAAATAATTCCTCATACTTCCAGAACCAATCTTTCACAATTTGTGTTTTAGGATATGCCCAAGCGATTATGGATGGATGCATAGATGCGTCAGCTGACTTCATTTTATTGTCACATAACATTGCTGAGTCTAGACCTGACCAACTGAAACAACCCCAGATCAGGCTTGTACAGTGGACACCAAGCATGATTGCTTCTTTTCTTACCTTGATGCACCCATCACTCTGGAACAGGGTCAATCTAAACTCATCAGACCATTTTTCCATTGCTTCCATTCCAAGTCCAAACTTTATGCTCCCTAGCAAATTAAAGCCTTTTTTTTCTGATTAGTCTCACTAGAAAACAAGTGGTTTTCTTATGTACACAGCTGCTTAGTCCCAATTCTATGCACTTTTACCTTTGAACATGACGGCTTCACCGAGTGTTTAAGTGATCACTGATCATGTTCATTTATGTATTCCTTATGTTTCAATAATGTGTTGGAATGGCAGGAATTTCATTTCATTTCCTTACTTGTTGTTTTTTTTGCTTGCTTGCAAGCAAAGTCAGAAATCAAGACTAATATCTACCATAATATATATCATTATAGATGATCAAACAAACAGAGAGTGCAAACTGTGCTCTGTGAAAATATCAAGAGGAGGTAAAAAAACAAAACAAAACCCACTCTTACTCATACTCAATGCATCCATAGTTGATGGCCAATTGTTTACTCAATGACCCACCAGGGGGGCCAGCATACATTTTGTTCCCCACACCCTACCGTAGGTAGCCAGAACCAGTCCACCATCAGTACTCATTTTTTATTTTATTTATTTTTATGTTTTCGACAGAGTGTGACAAAGTAATGCCGGGAACACTATTTCTCTGTCCGCGCATTCTCCTCAGCGTTTGAAGTATCCCATCTCCGTGGTACATTAATAACTCTGGACAAGTCGCCCGAGGACCCGTGTGCACACACGATCATAATAAGAACTCGTTAAGTTCACTCATATGCTTCACACTTCTACGTCCATGGACAACCAGACTTGGTCTGATCTCTATTGTTAGACCAGCCGAAGCCCACGCAGCACAATTGCGTGCGTTTGACGGCAATGTGATTTATACGAGCTCAAACGAATGGTCTCAAGACAACAGTGTTTCCTCACCAGAGAGCCCCTGACGAAATCGGCGGCACAAAAAGGCCCTGTTTCCTGCCACAATACACCTGAGTGAGTGCGTTTCCCTTCTCTCCGGAACACAAAAGGCTCACATTCCCTTATGGGATATTCATATTTACTTATTAACCTCCGTTTACTCTGCCACATTTTTTTTTCCCCCGAAGATGAATGCCGCTCATGCTTGTTGAGTTAATGAAAAGTCGGGCGTCTTTTGCTCGTTTGATCAAAGGGGGCTTCTCTTTTCTCTCGCTTCACCTCCCCTGTCTGGGTGCCTTGGCCCTGGTTCGCGGATAGTAAAGGCTACTTAACACACACACACACTTACACACACAGGACCCTTTGGCCTGCTGGTATTGTCATGCTGATGGCTCAGAGGCTGCAAGACAAAGAGCCATTGAGGAGAGGAAGAGCGAGAGAAAGAGTGCAGGGGCTCTTGAGAGGAGTTTCTTTAACCCCCTCAGGCAGAGCGTGTGTGTGTGTGTGTGTGTGTGTGTGTGTGTGTGTGTGTGTGTTGTGTGTTGAGAGGAGGAGGGTCACCGGACTGGTACTGCATCTCTTGAGGTTGGAGGTTAAAGAAATTTCATTGTACAAGTGTAGAAATAAGACATATTTAAGTATTATATAATTGTCACAGAGCAGTGGCTCGATCACTCGGATTGTGTTTCTGAGTGTGTGGATGAGAGCGAGAGTGTAAATATAAGCCCAATTAATTAACTAGATAAAGTGCATTAAGTAAATAAACACCACTCTACCCAGATGTACTTTTGGAACGCCACATAGAAACATGTTGATCAGATTGCTACCGTAGTTGTGTGTTAATGGGTGTGTGCAAGTGCGCAGCGATCAGGCTCACGTTACATCGCTTAGTGACTGTATGGACGACTGACCGAGACAGGCAGAAGGTCAGAGGGCATTTTTGAAGCATTGAATTGAGTAGAAAGGTGATCCGGCACTGCACAGGCTTTCAGGAGGCAATGGACTCTCTTTCTCCGTGTCTATCTGTGTATCCATCTCGCCATTTCTCTGGTTTCTTTCTTTTCTTTCAGCAGTGCGAGAAGCTCTCCTGGTGAGACCATACATACACACACACACACACACACACACACACATAAAGAGAGAGAGAGAGAGAGTGAGACCACGTAGGCAACTTGAGGACAGCAGTGGCTTGTATTCATATACCCCCCCCCCGCCCCCCCCCACACCCCACACACACACACACAAGTAATTCTATATTTCTATCACTGACCACTGACTTGTTACCTCTAAACCTACACCTTTCTTTAATCTAAGTATATACTGCCTGGCCAAATAGTAGTCACACAGTCTAAGATTTCATTCACTCACCTTTAAAAAAGCAATACTCCATAATGATAATTTGATAATTCATGACATTCATATAATGTTGTGGATTCTGAACCTGAGCAACTGAAGCAACTCCAGATCATAACACTGTCTCCAGAGGCTTGTACAGTGGACACTATGTACTGTATGATGGATGCATCGCTTCATGTGCTTCCCTTCTTACCCTGACACGCCATCGCTCTGGAATAGGCTCGATCTGAACTTATCAGACCTTTTTCCATCGCTCCAAAGTCCAGTCTTTATGCTCCTTAAAAGATTCTAGCCTTTTTCTTCAGATTAGTCTCACTAACAAGTGGTTTTCTTGTAGACGAACAGCTGTTTAGTCTCATCGCATTGTGTGTGTATGGAAATACTCTTACTTTCAAAATTAAACTTAGCTCTGCCTTTACTGTTGATTTTTTTTTAACCATGCAACTTCACCAAGTGTTTAAGTGTTCTCTGTTGATGTTTTTTTCCGACGACATTTCTTCCACAAAGTTGATGGCTCAGCATGATCCTAACTCACTCACTCACTCACTCATCATCATCTATACCGCTTAATCCTGTATTCAGGGTCACGGGGGGCCTGGAGCCTATCCCAGGAGACTTAGGGCACAAGGCAGGGTACACCCTGGACAGGGTGCCAATCCATCGCAGGGCACACACACACTCAGAATCGTTCACACACTACGAGCAATTTGGGAATGTAAATTAACCTAAACTACATGTCTTTGGACTGTGGGAGGAAACTGAAGTACCCGGAGGAAACCCACCAAGCCGCCTAGCACGATCCTACCAGGTTTTATTAATGTATTAAACCCAGTTTCAGTCATTTACAAACCTTAGTTGTACAGGGTGGGCCATTTATATGGATACACCTTAATAAAATGGGAATGGTTGGTGATATTAACGTCTGTTTGTAGCACATTAGTATATGTGAGGGGGCAAACTTTTCAAGATGGGTGGTGACCATGGTGGCCATTTGGAAGTCGGCCATCTTGGATCCAACTTTTGTTTTTTCAATAGGAACAGGGGCATGTGACACATCAAACCTATTGGGAATTTCACAAGAAAAACAATGGTGTGCTTGGTTTTAACGTAACTGTATTCTTTCATGAGTTATTTACAAGTTTCTGACCACTTATAAAATATGTTCAATGTGCTGCCCATTGTGATGGATTGTCAATGCAACCCTCTTCTCCCACTCTTCACACACTGATAGCAACACCGCAGGAGAAATGCCAGCACAGGCTTCCAGTATCCGTAGTTTCAGGTGCTGCACATCTCGTATCTTCACACCATAGACAATTGCCTTCAGATGACACCAAAGATAAAAGTCTAAGGGGGTCAGATCGGGAGACCTTGGGGGCCATTCAACTGGCCCACGACGACCAATCCACTTTTCAGGAAACTGTTCATCTAGGAATGCTCGGACCTGACACCCATTATGTGGTGGTGCACCATCTTGCTGAAAAAAACTCAGGGAACGTGCCAGCTTCAGTGCATAAAGAGGGAAACACATCATCATGTAGCAATTTCAAATATCCAGTGGCCTTGAGGTTTCCATTGATGAAGAATGGCCCCACTATCTTTGTACCCCATATACCACACCATACTATCACTTTTTTTGTTCCAACAATCTTGGAGGGATCTATCCAATGTGGGTTAGTGTCAGACCAATAGCGGTGGTTTTGTTTGTTAACTTCACCATTCACATAAAAGTTTGCCTTATCACTGAACAAAATCTTCTGCGTGAACTGAGGGTCCTGTTCCGATTTTTGTTTTGCCCATTCTGCAAATTGTGTGCGCCGATCTGGGTCATCCTCGTTGAGATGCTGCAGTAGCTGGAGTTTGTAAGGGTGCCATTTGTGAGTAGCTAATATCCGCCGAAGGGATGTTCGACTAATGCCACTCTCCAGTGACATGCGGCGAGTGCTACGCTGTGGGCTCTTGCTGAATGAAGCTAGGACAGCCACTGATGTTTGTTCATTAGTGACAGTTTTCATGCGTCCACATTTTGGCAAATCCAACACTGAACCAGTTTCACGAAACCTAGCAAGCAGTTTGCTAACTGTAGCATGGGAGATGGGTGGTCTCGTAGGGTGTCTTGCATTGAAATCTGATGCAATGACCCGGTTACTGCGTTCACCAGATATCAACACAATTTCGATCCGCTCATCACGTGTTAACCTCTTCGACATGTCAATGGCTGTGAACAAAGAGAAACTTGTAAATAACTCATGAAAGAATAAAGTTACATTAAAACCAAGCACACCATTGTTTTTCCTGTGAAATTCCCAATAAGTTTGATGTGTCACATGACCCTATTGAAAAAACAAAAGTTGGATCCAAGATGGCCGACTTCCAAATGGCCACCATGGTCACCACCCATCTTGAAAAGTTTGCCCCCTCACATATGCTAATGTGCCACAAACAGGACGTTAATATCACCAACCATTCCCATTTGATTAAGGTGTATCCATATAAATGGCCCACCCTGTATATTGTACTGCCATTATTATCTATATTTTGAACAGCCACGTTTGAAAAATATTTTTTATGTCCTATATTTTATATTTTGTGTTTATCTCTGTAGCTACGTTATTTTTAAAAATGTTTTATTCTTATTCTATTCCCTACTTTATTTCTTATTGATCATTTAGATTTTAAGGTCACAAGCGGCCGTCTAAGCGTTTCACTGCATATCGTACTGTGTATTCGAATAAAATTTGAATGTGAATTTCTTGTCTTGTTGCAGCCCAATAATTTGACCCTTATGTCAAATTATACAGGCAGTGTATTACAGTCTAGTGGGTACACACACTTTTGAGAGTTTCCATATTCTAGCAAGTTTGTTCCGTCACTACGCAGATATTCCAGCCACTTTTTGTGATCCAGAGTAAGACATACTAATAATAATAATAAAAAAAACTTTTATTCCCATGTGCCTGTCTGTTGGCAGGAGACAAAAAGATCTACTCCCTCCATTATTTTATCCTTTGTTTCATCTTTCTGTGACGTTCCTAGACAAAGACAGGAGAGGGCTTTTACTGTCATTTTAAAACGGCGTGCTCTGTTCGTGTGAGATTTCTTACCCAGGAAAAGAACCCTGAGAAACTGGTTACAGGAAAAGGGACACATCTATAACGGCTCCGTACCTCTTCTCCTTCTCTCTCTCTCTCTCACTACGCCACGGCCTAACAATGGGTGTTTCCTGACGTGGAGACTTGAGACATGCAGGCGCTTTCACTATGTGTGTGTGTGTGTGTGTGTGTGTGGGAAAGAGTGAGAGAGCACTTTCTGAGCCAGGGATTTATTGTACACAGACTTGAAAGCCTACATCACCTGTGTGTATGCGTGTGCATGTCCTGCTTGTGTGTGTGTGTGTGTGCGCGTCTTTGTGTGAGATACAATGGACACTCGGGACACAATGGCGTAGCATTATGCTCTCACAAATGCTGAAGTGGTGTGGCTGATGAGAGGGAAGCGACAAGTGAAATCTAGTTTTGTTATAGTAAGCCTGAAAACGTTTCAAGCGTTACAATTACAGTGAGAGGAAATAAGGATTCTCTTATATCTCACATCCAGTAATGTGCAAAAGTCTCCAAAACCCATACCCATAATCATATTAAATGAAATTATTTAGATTGGATTAAACAAATGGGAACAAATATCTTACTGTGTTTTAAAGTGCATCAAGCCATAATTTAAAATAAAAAGAATTGGTTGTTTATGTAACAACCTCAGCAGCGACCTCGTTTCCCCTCTCGTCTGTTCCACCCACTCAGGATTCAGCATCACCAGTACACTAATCGCCATCCTCATCATCTCTCATCATCTGCACCTGTTTCTCACTGGTTCATGCCTTAAGTTAGAATTGTTTCACGCTTGAATAATTTACAGATCACTGTGTGCCTTATCAAACAAACACATTCCGATGAAACTGCTCAGGTACAGAGCGTGGAAAAAAAAAAAAAAGTCCTTTAGGAAGCATGGAGAACTATTCCTCAAGACTACATTAAAAATACAAGAACGTATGGCTTTTGAAGCTAAGTATGAAGAAATGAGGGCTGGCTTAGGACTTTTGCATAGTACTGTACATCTAGCGCATATTATATATCCAGCAGTAATGCTGTTTGCCAAAAACTATCTATGTATTCATAAGTAATTAAATATTTAGTCACCAAAATGATCATCTGTAGTGCTTTGCTACAGTGCTGTTGCTTGCAGTTATAGCTCCTGGATATCTCTCATAAGAAATGGTTACATTTTTGCAGGTTCAGTCTGGGTTCAATTCGTCCTGGCAATTCATCTTTAAGTTACAAGGCTCCTTCGGACTGACTCTCAATTTCAAAACTGACCTCTTGGAAGACTAGACGAGGCCTCCATCCTGAGATGTTGCGCTTTGGAAATCGATACTTCCCAGATTCTTGACCAATGAGTCCAAATTCTCCTCTGATACGTCCCAGCGCAGTGTTTCCTTTGATGATGTGTAACAACGCAGGATTGTTCGCAGAAAAGCAGCTTCATATCACGATGCTCCCACCACCATGCTTCAATGTGGTTCAACCACCATGCTTCAATGTGGTTATAGTGTTTTTAGAATTATGCCCTTCTTAGACAGACCTTCTTTCTCTAAATGTTTTTGTTTAGTTTTTGCACCAAAAGAGTTTGGATGAATCTCCGCGCTTTCTTTCTCGCAGAGGAGTTTTGCCTGAGGTGTAGGAACATGGATAATTCAGATACAGTTAATGAATGACTTATTGTTCTTCTTGTTCCTGCTGCTTTTGAAATGACTATTGACTTCTCGCTTATCTTCCTTATCATTAATCTGCATCACCTTCTCCAACATGGCTACATACAATATTGTGTAAAAATTTCAACCAATGGCATTGTCTTAAAGAGGTGGCCAAAAGTATGCAGACAATACAGTATATGCCATGTATTATACATCTCCCTGTTCACAAACCAGGTCATAGTTCTAGTTCTATCTGTCTAAAGAGTAGTATTAATTAACTACAAAGTTTGTGAAAAACTGTCAATGTGTCAATGGTGTTCAGCTTCTGGAGCCATGTCCTGGATCAACTCTCCAAACTGTTGGACAATGGTTAAGAAGGAAGTAGTGGTCAGGAAACTCTCTTCTGTACATGATGTTCAGGAAGAAATCAAGCAGGTCTGGACACCAGGCGAGTGACACCAGAGTACTGCAGACGTCATTTTGACCTCTGTGCCCTGCATAGGTTTGGAAGTATAAAGGACTTCATACTAAATATTGATTGTTGTATACAATTTCATTGCCTAAACTAACAAATCATTCATGTTATATTGATTGTCATTATTAAACAAAAAGAGAGGATGTCATTAAAACATTATAACAACACCAGGAACAACTTGTATAAGAACATGTTTTCTGTCATCTACGTATACTCAGAACTTTTGTGTAACCTAAATATGTATGTTTTTTAAAATAAAATGGGGTGTCTAAATACAGTACATGTTTAACCAAATCTTTTTTACGCATATTAAAACACATACTCTTTACTTTCTTTACTCTTTTGTTCTGAAAATATATTAAATAACAAAAATAAAGTAGTTGTATAATGTATTTTTCCAGACTCTAATTATGTTTGATATAATGGGCAATAAAAAAGATTATTAAATATGAATGCTTCCTATATTTTGTAATTATCCCAGCGGGATCCCTAAAGTTGCAGGACGGTTGTGGTGTCGTTCACGGCTGAGACAATGTTGTTTTTGAAAGTAAGAATGATTTGGATGAAATTGTTTGGTTGAATGAATGATCCAAACACAATGCTGCAAAAAGAACCTCAAAACAATCAAATTGTTACCTTTATTTGGAATGTTGATTGGCGATTTGTACGAACACAGCGCGTGTGTGGCTCATGTCACACTTTTCTTAGTAGTGTTATATTACAGTACCATCCTGTTTCATTATTAGGAAATATTACAGTGATGTGCATCTTAGTTCTCAAATCACTCTACTGTAATGTGATGTTTGCACAGCGTCCAAACTGCATCATGTCCGCTTTTACAAAAAAAAATCTCAGACCTCAAGCAAGTGCTTTTTTTTTTTTTTTTTTTACCCTTATGGTCACTTTTCAATTGAATATTGCTGTAAATTGCTTTTATTCATTTTTTCTTCAAGCTACCGACATGTTCCCTAGTTGTCCAGTGGTAAGCATGCAGCAGTGCGGTCACGGCAGCAACTGGAATTTGAGTCGGTTTGGTATTAACATTATTTTGAAGTCATTTTTGCAGTATCGTGTTACGGCCATTTGTTCAACTTTATCCCATCGTCATGCCATGAGTGTTCATTATTTCATAAAAGAAATTTGATCTTTCAAAAAAAAAATCTTAATATCAACGTATCTGTAACATCAAGTTAACATCACCAAGACATTTTGAGGAATAAAAAAATCCTGCTGGGATCCCTCTCCATTCATTTATATATGTTCTGAATCAAATAGGACAAAATTCACCCTAACAATCGGAACTATTTTATTCATTATTAGCAGTAGTTGGTAGATGTAGCTTTGATGGTCAAAATCTCCCACATGCAACATCATTCACGAAAAAATCTCAAGTTCTCAGTAATAAAAAGCCCAGTTTATCACGAACCCCAAATCTGATTAATACTGGGAGTCACTACAAATGTAGAAATTTGGCTCCAACACCATTGGAGGTACTTCAAAGATCTTTCACAATCCTCTCCAGCTTTCCTGACAAAGCCCCGAGGCCTCCTTTATACACACACACACACACACACACACACACACACACACACACACACACACACACACACACACACACACACACACACGATGCTCATACAGATGTCTTTAAATCCCTGAGTGATGCCCTGACACACTGTAAGGTGTGATGGATAAGTTATATCCATCACCCAATCTGTCTGCGGCACAGTGTGAGACTAAACTCTCAGTCTCCACTCTCCTTTTCAGGTGCCAGTGTCATTAAATAGCCTTTTGTTTCTCTCCTCGTCCATCTTAGCCGCACTCACACTAAAACCTAAAGTGGTTCAATCTGTTCGTGTGTGTGCACATGTGTGTGTGCACATCACACATAATCACCCTAACCATGCGTGCTTCCTTCAAAACATATCACACATAAATGATGGCCGCGGTGCTGGCAGGATGTGTTTTGTGCTCCTGGAATGCATATTTATTTGCTGTTAGTTTATGTGTGTGTGGGTAGGAGTGGGAGTGGGTGTATACTTGTTTGTCTTGTTCTGATAGACGGCTGATAGTCTGGAGGTTAGTAGTGGCGCAGAGCGACGGTGCCTGATATCACCTTGATTAAGCGATATCCTCCGTGGGCTTGAGCTGGAGGTGAAAAAGGACGAGGAAATTGTTCTTTATTTTTAAACTGACAGGCCACCATGAAACACTAGCATAAGCACAACATAAAACTGATGCATGCGGAGAGCAAAGGCTGGCCCATGTAGTCTGATTGAACTGAAGAGCTACTGGGGCTCAAATAGCTGAAAATGTAATACTGGTTGAAATAGAAAGGTGTCAGAATACACACTCCATCAGAGTTAATTGTTAATGGGGCTGCACAGCTGCAGGGTGCCCATGCTGACCCGTGCCCACCTCAAAAAGCGCCTACAAGTGGCATGTGAATTAGGACACAGAGCAATGGAAGGAGAAGGTCTGAAATGGACAACTGAAGCTGCAACTAATTAACCCGATTAAAATTTTCTGCACAATGAGATAAATCCATTCTGGAAAGTGCTTTTCAAGAAGATACATATATCGTAAAGTGATAAAGAATATTTTGTATGTAGTTTCTTGCCCATGACAAGGGTGTTAAAAGGCCCAAATAGCAAAAATATTTTGTCCACTTTTTTATATATATATCTGTGCGAATTTTGTACTATTTTTGCAAAATGCTATAAATCCACCCACCACAGTTTGGTTAAAATGGACGAATCAGCCTGCGGTTGTGTTTGTGGCCATATAAACGACCAATTTAATAGTAATAGCATGTTGGTTGAGCTTTCTTTTTTAAAAATGCCAAACCTATTCTTTGATTGATTGTGTTTTTGTAGAGAGTCACTGACAGTAATTTGGAATAAGAAAAATGATTAGGGGTTTTGTTGCAAACGAAACTTTCAATTACAAAAACTGCTAAAGACCATGAGAAACACATTTACTTCAATCACAACAGCTGCATCTTTGCCCAGCTGGTAGTTTTTCTTCACTGATGATTGGGTGGCCCTTTTTGCTATGAAATGCAGTCGTGTTTCACCAAAGCATCTTTTTTTTTGTCGGTGTGTGTGGTATAGGAAAATATAGAGTGAACTTTTTTTTAAACGGTGCTTCCTGGTTTTTTAAGTGAAACCCCTGAAAAAACCAAGAACTAATTGAACTACATTATAGCATTAATGACAAGTTGTGGTCTACTGACAACACAAACTGGATAAGAATGACTTTTTCGATCATCATGCTACCTGATCCCTGCTAGACTTAGTTTTATTTACTCTTAGCCTTCTAAGCATTTTGGAAAAGCTTGTCCTTGGCCTGAGGCATGAGGTCGACCTGCCAAGATGAGAAGTAATTAAAGATTCCCGGCTAATCACACCAACGTGAATCTCATGCGAAGATCGCGATCACAATCACATTTGAGAATATGACAGTTTGAATTATTTCAGATGAGCATCCAGAGATAGAAAGAAGACGCTTGGGCTTTGTCATGGTTTCCTGAAGGTTTGGCCTATTAAGCCTCAGTGATAGACAGATAACTTTAAGATGGTCACAATTTTGTTGTGAAATGCCGCTGAGAGGAAGGAGACACTGGATTGTTAATGATTGAACAATCTTACGTCACTAATTTGAAATATCTTGTTTGGGGGGGGGGGGACATACAATAAAAAAAAATAAACATTCATATTAGTTAATAAATGAACGTTGGTACTGGGCCGCTGTTCCACAGCTTAATCAGATGTGATGGCATCTTCTCTACGGATGCTGTATGAGGATTCTTCTGAAGAGTCAACTACAATGCTATACGCAACGTTATAGAATTCTAGAACAATTAAGAATTGGTGCCTAAATGCTTTTGCATGCTTTGCCAAACCCAAAAAGGAACAGGATCTGTAAATAGTTTGCTGTTTGCCTTTACAATAGATATACATTTAGTTACAAAAACATGACCTTTATTTTAAGCTAAACTCTAAATTTTTGTTGACTTACTATAAAGGTATTAGTGTGTTAACCTGTTTAGCCTTGGGTTACCAGTGATCACACAATGCATAGGTAAGGCATTGTTGAATTCTGTATCTCTGAAGGTATTGATTATTTTTGTAACAGCAATCGTAGCAGCTTCACACAAATAGCAAGTTTATATTAAAAATCTGATTCGATACACTCACCTAAAGGATTATTAGGAACACCTGTTCAATTTCTCATTAATGCAATTATCTAATCAACCTTGCATTTAGGGGTGTGGTCCTGGTCAAGACGATCTCCTGAACTCCAAACCGAATGTCAGAATGGGAAAGAAAGGTGATTTAAGCAATTTTGAGCGTGGCATGGTTGTTGGTGCCAGACGGGCCGGTCTGAGTATTTCACAAGCTGCTCAGTTACTGGGATTTTCACGCACAACCGTTTCTAGGGTTTACAAAGAATGGTGTGAAAAGGGAAAAACATCCTGTATGCGGCAGTCCTGTGGGCGAAAATGCCTTGTTGATGCTAGAGGTCAGAGGAGAATGGGTCGACTGATTCAAGCTGATAGAAGAGCAACTTTGACTGAAATAACCACTCGTTACAACCGAGGTATGCAGCAAAGCATTTGTGAAGCCACAACACGCACAACCTTGAGGCGGATGGGCTACAACAGCAGAAGGCCCCACCGGGTACCACTCATCTCCACTACAAATAGGAAAAAGAGGCTACAATTTGCACGAGCTCACCAAAATTGCACAGTTAAAGACTGGAAAAATGTTACCTGGTCTGATGAGTCTCGAATTCTGTTGAGACATTCAAATGGTAGAGTCAGAATTTGGCGTAAACAGAATGAGAACATGGATCCATCATGCCTTGTTACCACTGTGCAGGCTGCTGGTCATGGTGTAATGGTGTGGGGGATCTTTTCTTGGCACACTTTAGGCCCCTTAGTGCCAATTAGGCATCGTTTAAATGCCACGGCCTACATGAGCATTGGTTCTGACTATGTCCATGGCTTTATGACCACCATGTACCCATCCTCTGATGGCTACTTCCAGCAGGATAATGCACCATGTCACAAAGCTTGAATCATTTCAAATTGGTTTCTTGAACATGACAATGAGTTCACTGTACTAAAATGGCCCCCACAGTCACCAGATCTCAACCCAATAGAGCATCTTTGGGATGTGGTGGAACGGGAGCTTCATGCCCTGGATGTGCATCCCACAAATCTCCATCAACTGCAAGATGCTATCCTGTCAATATGGGCCAACGTTTCTAAAGAATGCTTTCAGCACCTTGTTGAATCAATGTCACGTAGAATTAAGGCAGTTCTGAAGGCGAAAGGGGGTCAAACACCGTATTAGTATGGTGTTCCTAATAATCCTTTAGGCGAGTGTATATATATAATTTTTTTTCTATAGTAATAACTTACACAGGGACTTACTTGGTGGATGTGTCACATATACATTACAGATTAAATGTGAAGTTTTCTCGTACATGAGGAACATGAGGTTTTTGTAAAAAGCCAACTTACAGTCTTACAGAACTTACTGTCAGGTGTCAAGTTTCTGGCATAGATAGCTTTGCGAATCTCACTATCATGCCAAGCTGCATTTTTGTCTTATTTAATAACTTCGAAAGGGAGAAAATATAGAGGCTGTTTATAGCTGATATAACCTACAGTAAGTTATAACACGATCTGATGCTACGTATGGTTGAAGGTCAGGATGGAAATATAAGGACCGAGGCTTAACAAGTATATCCACAAAGAAGCAAAAAGAACCAGAACTTCGGATAGCTTAAACAAATGAAGCCGTATAAGGCTTGCGTAACAACAATGAACACAAAACAATTACGTATCTTGGCACCTACATTATAAAGAACACAAATCAAGAAGCAAAACGGAAAACCAACCACGAGAGAAGAAGAGAATAATGATGTTAATCTCCATGCTAATATTATTGATATTTCGGGGAAAAAAAAAATGTCCAAAGAAACACTCTCTCGTGCCTTCCTACTTTATCAGCTATGGCTGGGCTGGGTAGATCAAGGGATGAGACTGGCGCATGCAATGCGGACACATCTAAAAAGCAATCTACTTCCGTTTTTAGGTATGATTGGATTCCATATCTGATTCAATCCGTGCCCTTTCCAGCAAACTCGGGCACGATCCCCAAGCATGGAATGATTGTGTTTTCAATGATCAAAATGAACCAACTCTGGGACCAAATGTTCTCTGAAACGATCCCGGGGCGTTAATGTAAAAAAAAAAAAAAAAAAAACACAGACTGGGAATCAACATAGGAAAACACACTTGAAGCAAAATCCCCAAATTCATAACAAAACCATCTAGAGGAACACCGTCACAAATAACCTGTTTTATAGACACAAACTTAAGTAACTTACTGTATATTAAGGCTGTTCCTCCTGGGAGAATAAAACCATTATAAAGTTGAAGTTGGTAAATACTTATTTGAGTGATTGAGGTTGGTGGGTGTGTCTAATTCAAATATTTGTAGTATTGCTTTTGGGATGGCAGGAAACAATGGTGTCATGCCTTTTTTTTTTTTTTTTTTTTGATTGAAATGTTATTTCAAATCCAACCTCTCAAGTCCTGCATTGGCTTATAATATTCTGAAAAGATCTGAACCATCACACATTCTAAACCAAGAACCCAGAGCCATGATCATACGCTAGTGTTGCTTTCAGGGTCACTAATGAGCCGTGGCCTTGTTAGTGAATGACGGTGTCATATTTGAGTGACGGCTCCATAAAAGCGAATAGCGTGTGTGACACTGGCATTGTAAATTGAGTACTGAGAGGGTGTCACTTTTTGACACTCTATAGCGACACTGAGCTGTTTAGCCCTCACACACATTGTCCCCCTCTAACCCCTCGTCTATACAACCTTTCTGAATGAATAGACACACTTTAGTGGACTAATAAAGAGATGGATTTGAGTGTGTGTGTGTGTATACGTACCAAAACCCAGGGTGATCATTATTACAGCAGCCGTTTCATGTGAGCCTGCGTCATTCATCTTCCCTCACCTTGAACAGCAGCCAGACATCACGGGCATTGCTCCAGACCTGTTTATAGATCGGACGGAAGAAATGAATCAGACAGACAAACAAACACAGCAGGCTCTAATAGCGTAAACGTGATACGTGACTTTTCATAGGACAATAGCGGTGTCATTCAGGTTTGGTGACACGGTGTCTTAGCACTGTAGCCTTGCACCTCCAGGTTCCGGGTTCGATTCCCACCTCGGGTTTGTGTGCATGGAGTTTGCATGTTCTTAGAGTACTCCGGTTTCCTCCCACAGTCCAAAGACATTAGACTGATTGGCGTTCCCAAATTGCCCGTAGTGTGTGAGTGTATGTGTGTCCTGCGATGGATTGGCACCCTGTCCAGGATGTACCCTACCTCCTGCCTACCTCTAACCGTGTGTTCACACCGAATGCGGCGAGAGTGTCAAAGCGGCCGGAAGTCATTCATTTTCGGCGCGGCGAGAGCGGCGAAGGGAGTTGAAATCAGCTCAAATTTAGGGTAATGAGCTATGATGCGGTTGGGCGGCAACCAATTAAAAGGGAGGTCCTCCGCTTGAGAGGATTCCGAGGAACGCAGTCTTGTAACCTTTGTTCCAGCTACATTAGCTCCCAAGCGAAATGGAGGAGAGGTTGATTATTGCGGTAGCGGGTGTTTATTAATTATTAATGTTATTTGAATTAAAGACACAGTCTAGTAAGTGATTATAATAATGTTATAATAATAAGAAATATAATATAATAATATATATATATATTTTTTATTAGACTAGCAATTCACAATTCACAATTCTGTTCAGATTCCAAGTCTGGAACGATTGTGTTCTCACTGATCAAAATGAACCAGAGTTCGTGGTCAAGTGTACTCTGAAGCGATCCCAGGACCCTAACATAAAAACGCCCTAAAATCTCCTGGTGAGGAGGTGCTAAAATGGAGCAGTGGCACCAGCTGGTGTGTGTGTGTCTGTGTGTGTGTGTGTGTGTGTGTGTCTTCCAATCCTGACCCGAGCTCGACCCTAATCCAGCCCTCTCATGCTTACTTCCCTTCTCTGCTGTGATTCCTGAAGAATTTTCACACCCTGGGATTCCCACAACCTCTCGAAGATAACGTCGCTATCTCCACACTCTCACACTCACTCACTCAACCTGACGGCATTTACTAAATCGAGAGACTATCCTCCCTCACACGGCACAATCCAGCCAATTAGAAAGAAACAGCCACTTAGGCTTGCAAAGTGCAACTGAGAGCAGGAGAGAGATGATTATGTAAACATATGATCGCGGTAAAAAGGCGCTCGAGTCTTGTCTCCGGCGCACTTCAGCGAAGAGTCATTAGCATACCCTGCATATGCAAACATTTTCACAATGATTAACATTAATGGATGATACACCGGTGCTCAGTGGGTTCCTCACACAACCCATCTGGCCAACACCCACGTATCCCACACACACACTCACACACAAACACACACACTGCACCAGTGATTGCAGGTGAGTACAACCATCTGCTCCTGTCAGTCAAGGTGGAAAAGATAAGCAGAGACATGAGATGACCACACACACACACACACACACACACACACACACACACACACACACACACACACACACACAATGTGCTTTATTCTGGTAGCAAAATATAATAAAGGAGTATAAACATAAATTTAAATGAATTCAGAACAGGATTTATCATAAGCCCGGTTTACGCGCACATCACATAGAATTCAAACCAAATTTATGCGCATATTAGCGCCCACCATTTTGTGTTGTTATCATAATAACATTGTGAGTGTTGCTAATTTCACTTCAGCGTTCGTTTCAAATTGCATCACGCGATATTCGTGCCGAGTATTGATATTAAGACAGATGAAAGTACAGGTGAGAGGACGAAGTCTCCTCCAATGTTGCTGCCAATGGTTAGTCAAAATTGATATAAATATTAAAACTTATGTTTTAATCAGCGCTTTCCTGTTTAAGGCTACAGTCTCCCCAGTCGCTGCTGTGCAGGTGAACGGGTTCCATCAGTACCTGGTTCCGAAACAAATCACGACAGAACGTAAACAGAAGTGTTTGGATATCTGCAATCAAAATTTCGACCGATACGTATGGAACGGAAACATCGTCAATCGTTCAAAAGTCAACCGTCAGCTGGAAAAATGATCAATTCTTAAAGTTTTCTGGGATTCTCATGGGTCAGTATCGGAATATTATCAGGAAAAAGGTCCAACAAATCAACCCCCCTGTTTGGTCCCCTGAAAGCGGCTCCATGAGGACCAAGATTCACTTTTTTTTTTTTTTCCCCGATTTTCTCCCTAATTTAGTCGTGTCCAATTCCTCCCCGTCACTAGGGGGCTCCCACATTAAGGCTACTACTACCACTCAGCCGGGAGGGCCGAAGACTATCACGTGTTTCCTCCGAACCACGTGACGCCAGCCGACCGCATCTTATCGAACTGCTTGCTCGCGCACCGTTGGGGGCGGCGTAACCGTTGGGGACAGCGCTACCCGCTCCCTCCATTGCGCGAGCTCACAGACGCCCCTGACTGGCTGTAGAGCCGTGATTAATGTGGGAGCGCTAAGTACCTCTCATCCCTCCCCTCTGAGAGAGCTCGGCCAATCAGCTCTCTCTAGACCTCCGGCTGCGAGAGGTTACAGCACCACCCGGGATTCGAACTAGCGACCTCCGGATGATAGGGCGAGCGCTTTCACCACTGCGCCACTCGGAGGCCCAAGATTCACTTCTGATGAAGCAGTGAAGACAGCGGTGCATTCATGGCTTGCGTCCATAATTATTATTAAAATTTCGTTTTAAATAAGGGAATACAAAAGCTTGGTAACAGACACACTAAGTGTAATGAAAAGCAAGGGGATTATGTAGAAAAATTATGTATTTGTCTTTTAATTTAATTTAAAAAAATGTACAGCAAGAGTGTTAATAAGCTTTGACTTCCATGTATATATAAAGTTTATACTTCTAAAACAAACATGTTTCGATAAAATGACAAATCTGTGAGTATCTACAGTAGGCACATTTCTAGCCTTTTCTTGGCCATTTTTCTATAAAGTCTCCCTTAATTAACCTCGAGATGTCTACGTTAAGGGTGTAACAGTACGTGTATTCAAATTTGTGCTGGTTGGTACAGGATGTTTGCTTCACTGTGTGTTGTGATCTGAGTAAATACAGTTCCAGTTTTATCTAGGGCTGGGCGATTCTCTCCATTATTTGGTTAATTGAAAAGAGCCCAGCTCTGAGGACGTGTAGCAACAGATTCAATGATCACTTCAGAAATATGGAATTTCTACAGATGAACAAATTTATTTCAAATATAATTCAGCCAAACGATCTGTTGGTCAGAATGACATCATTTGCAGCTCCGGTGTGTTCTGCAGGTGAGGTGAGAAACTCGATATGCTAGGCAGCTAATGCTAACGAGTGATATTCTGTATATTTTCTTTCTCACTCAGCAAACTGTATAGTCACAGTCTAGTGTTTTAAATTTAAGAAAGATAATATACAGTGCCTGTATAAATCACTTAAAGGTAGTTAGTTTTTTTTTTTACATGCTGTGTGCAAGATTCGAGTTCACTGCCTGAATGAAAAAAACTAAACCCTGTTGCTGCGGTATTGTATATCCTGAAAGGGTCACTGAGATGTACAAAAATAGTAACAGCGTCAAATTATGTTTCAAATATATTTCTTTAATGATATGACTCCTTATTTAAGGCAGCATGGTGGTTTAGTGATTAGCACTGCGGCGTCACACCTCTGCGGTTGAGGGTTCGATTCACGTCTTGGGTCTGTGTGTGTGGAGTTTGCATGTTCTCCCCGTGCTTGGTGGGTTTCCTCCAGGTTCCTCAAGTCAGGGTGCACTCTGTGGTTTTTTTTGGTTTGTGGGAGGAAACCCAAGTAGCCAGAGGAATCCCACCGTGGCGGGAATCGAACCCGGACCCTGGAGGTGCAAGGCGACGGTGCTAACCACTAAGCCACCAGACCACCTGATTTATTTGTTACTATAGCTAAACAATACCTGCCTGTACCTACCCCTGACCTTAGTAACATTTATTCTTAGGTTTTGTTTTTTGAAACGTTTAAAATGCAACACTACAACCTGGAAACTGGGGACCAGGATGACGTCCCTACAATGTCGAAACTTTCACATGTTCCTATAAATATCATTCCTCATAAAAAGAGATAACAAAAACACAGTGCGTGCATGCACACGCACACGCACACACACACACACACTTTGCGATATGGTTGACAACATATCCGGCCTTTCTGCTTTAAAGCTTGTCACTGATATTAATAGAGAAATAGAAGTGCTGTAACAGAATAACACCCCGCCCCTGACACACACACACAGATGTGCATACACACAACCAATAAACAGCACGTGTGTTAAACACATTAGGTTAAATATAGACATGCAATTGTGTCAGACTTTACAGGATGACGTGATAGTGATACTGTGCGCTCACTAATCCACTGTAATGCAGTGAAGGTGTTTACTGCACCGGAACGCAACTGCACCCGGTTTGTAATAGTGTGGAATTTGGTAACGTGTGGTTTTATACGGATTTGTGATATTCATAAAGTTTGCATAAACAGTCCACAATAATCTTATATGTCTGTAAGAATAACACACACACGCACACACACACACACACACACACACACACACACACACACACACACACACACAGACACACACACACACACACACACACACACACATACACACACACACACACACACACACACACACACAGCTATATTGTTTCCCACGCCCTGGCATTGTTGGACGTGATGGTCATTGTTTATGCCTGATTTGTGACCCTCAGTGGGAATCTCTCTGCAAACGCAAAGGGGGGTAAATTACAGGAAGTGAGAGAGCACCGTGTCATTGCGACTGACCATCCTCATGTCAACGTGCTATTTTAATTACTGGGAACAGGCCAGAGAGAGAGAGAGAGAGAGAGAGAGAGAGAGAGAGAGAGAGAGAGATGAAGAGAGGGACAGAGACAAAGGAAGAGAGAGAAAGAGAGAGATGAGGAAAAAAATATGGAGGGAGAGAGACAAAGAGAGATGGAGTGAGAGATAGACAGAGAGAGAGAGAGATGCAAACAGGAAGAGGGAGAGCAGGAGAGAAAGATGGAGATGAACATTGGGAGAGTGAGAGAGACAGAGAGCAGAAGAGACAGACAGACAGAGGGAAAGAAAAAGGAAGAGTGTGTGAGAGAGCAGACGAAGATGATGATCTAGATTACACTGATGATCCATAAAGTCTGTGAACAAAAGCCAAAGCCAAAAACATGCAAAATCCAAGCACACGTGAGCTGAGGACAAGAGCTGGAGACAGTGACTAGGATAAACACACACGCCGCGACACACACTACACACACTACACACACACTGGAAAGAACAATAGTGATGTATTTAGAAGGCTGTGGGAAAAAGCATACAAACACATCATCCATCCAGTACATCACTCTCTCTCTCTCACACACACACATAGCCACACACACACTTCCTCTCCACCCTTCTGACACAACCAAGGCAATCTTCTGTTTTGAAATGAAATAAAAGGTCACACAAATTATACTAATTACACGTAGAAGAAAAGAGACAACATTCTCTTATCCAGCTCCTACTCTGGAGCCTGACACTGGATTTCCTTGCACAATCCTCATGACTCGAGTCTGTAGTGTCATTGCTCCTCTAGTTCAGTACTAATAGCTGTGATCAAGTTTAATGCAACTTCGAGTGTGTGTGTGTGTGTGTGTGTGTGTGTGTGTCCTTCCATTAATAGTCTTTTAGTTCTTGTATGTAAGAACTGAGCACAGATCACTTAAATATTAATCTACCAAAATATGCACGAGTTTGTGTGTATGCATGTGTTTGTGTCAGAGGGTTTATTTTGGGGAAAAGAGGTGCGGCGGGGGGTGGGGGGGGGATGTGTCTTTCAGGAAGGTCTTCACGAGCTAAAATAGCTCAGCCTTTGTGTCTTGGAGGAAGTCCTACAAAAGGACAGTCCTGAGAACTCCGGGAAGATAGAGGGCATGCGTGCACACACACACACACACACACACACACACACACACACACACACACACACACACACACACACACACACACACGCACACACACACACTCTAAAGCAACACTGAAAATTTTTGCAATCCAAATGCACACACACAAAAAAACATTTGCAAGACTAATATACAAATTTCTCTCTCATTCACCCGCTGTCTCTCCTCTCTACTTCTGTGAATTCACATCCATGCTGTGATGTCACCATCTGGAGCCCAGGACCTGTCTGCCACTGCGTGTGCATGTGTGTGATTGTGTGTGTGTCAAGGTGCCATCTGTCCTCTCAGTGGTGAGTCGCTTGATGCTGTTAGACGGAGTCCCAGTGAGTCTATTTCACCGGTGCTGCTGTACCACACACACACACACACACACACACTCGCACACAAACCATTATCTGTCCATTCATGTAGTCTGTCCACTACAGCCCTCCGGATAATATTGCATTTCCCGTCTCAGTTGTCATGTACAAGGGCCATTAGCCCGATGGTCATGTTCCAATTGATTAGCCTGAGCAGATGCTTGCACCGTGATAACTCGTGGACATCGTGTGCCGCGCAGATCGTCAAGCACTTTCATTCCTCATGTGTGGGGAACATGCTGCCGAATATTGCGGTTGTACATCGGTATCCATGATCGCCGGGAATTTCAGAAAATGCCAGTCTTCTGCGATTCTCAGTGATACAGAACCAAGATCCAACAAGCAAACGCTGAGAATCAACATCGACTCTTTACGACCATGATGAGCAGAAAAGCATCTCAAAATGCACCACACGTCAAAACTCAAGGTGGTCGGGCTACAAAAGCAGAAGGTCTCATCAACTGGACAGCTGAGGACTGGAAAAAGCACAGGCGATGATATATGTCCAGCTGTCCAGGTTAGGAGAAGCCGTGCCTCAGTTCAGCCTCAGATTCCCTATCTGTATAATTTAAATGTTTAAAATAGTCACAGGCTAAAACGAACCTCCTAATTGCGAGTCGCCTACTCGTCGAGACCGACGCATATCATCCGTGTCACCGCTCCGCGGCTATACCGTACTGACACTCGTAGCCCAGCATCCTTTTAAAGCCTTTGTTTAATGAGGTTATATGATAGCTAGCGTTTAAGCTGATGACAAAATCCATGGTGTTGAGTGAGCCGAGCCGATGGAGGCTCGCGTTTCTATGGTAAGCTTCCAGCGAGCGGAACTTTTAAAGCCAATGCGGAATGCGCCGTGAGTGACCTTAGGTTTGCGGGAGTTAGCAGAGAACCCCTCGCTTTGATGTCAGGAGAATTGCGACCGAGCCGCAAAACCACATTGACACAGCTGCCATTCCATTCAACTGCAGTCACATCGAGTCTGCTCAGGCTTCGGGGTGGGATGGGGCTGCTTAATTCCTCACCAAACAGCTTGAAAAATGGGTGAGTAATTAGCTGTTCTTGGAAGTTACTTCTCATTGTTTTGCCCTACGACCGAACAGAATTGGTCTGTTACAGTTAAAACAGTGATATCCCCTTCCTCTTCCAGAGACTTGATGACTAAAGCATTACGCTCTCGTTACACTCTTGTTGCCTTCGTCTGCACATTCTCATCAGAGAAATAAGCGTGTTCCATTTCTACTCTTGTGTTACACAAGGGTGCTGTCGAGGACCCCGTGAGGAGCCCTTGATGTGCCCTTCTTTTCTGAATTAGACCACATTTGGGAGAGGGGAATTAAATAAAGGCCTCTGCAAAGTTCCTAAGGCTGAATGGCTGAGGATTGAAGTCACTGAAGTGGTGCAGGAGAAAACGGGAAATAGTTAAGTATACTGTATTACACTATGGCGGCTTAGAGGTTAGCGTCGTTGCCTCACACCTCTAAATCTCGCCTCCAGTCTGTGTGCATGGAGGTCGCATGTACTTCCTGTTTTTGGTGGGTTTCCTCCCAGAGTCCCAAGACATGCATTATATGTTGACCAGCGTTTCCAAATTGCCCATTGTGTACTTGTATGATTGTGTGTGCTTGTGCCCTGTGATGAGCTGGCACACCATCCAGGGTGTACCCCGGCTAAGGCTCCACGCCCCATGTGACTCTACAAAGGATAAGATGCATAGACAGTGGATGGATCGATGGATGGCATTTCATTCAAGAGTAATTTATTAACCGACGGACCAGAAGCTGTGACTATAGGCGTTTTCAAAAACATTAGGCACAATTGATTTGTACTATGCCCAGGAATGAATGCTGATTGTGTTCAGCTACGGTTGGCTTCCATATCTGGTTTGATCTGTGCCGCAGGTCCTGAGATTGGGGGTCAAGTGTTATCGGAAACGATCTCGAATCTTTAATGTGAAAACACTCTATACTGTATGCTGGGGAAGAGAGTAGCTTTGGCTAGTGAAAAGCATCTAGCTAACTTTGATTGGTTTGATTTGCTTAGTATTAAATGACAAAAAATTGTATTATAAACACATTATATTCAGTTGCTTTATATACAGTCACAGATCTCACGAAGTTTCATCTGTATAATGCTGAAATTATTAAACTTTAACAAATTAGTAAACTATCTAGCTAATCTAGCTATAATAACAGAAAAATATGGCTAGTATAATAACTAGCCATATTTTTGTGATCACAATACTACCAGACAATAAGTTGCTGTGCCACGAGAACAAAAAGTCTAGACAAACATAACCATACGATGAGTGACAGCATAAAGTGTGTCCCTGAGTGTGTGCCCTTAAAACTTTTACCACAGCGCATTCTTGAAGATAAAACTTACATTTTTAAACAAGACCTTTAGTCCTGCTATAACCCCTGGTATACTGCACACTGGAGCCCATGGGAACGGCTCAAATACACGTGTGTGTGTATAGCGTGTGCGTGTCAGTAAGTGGGATGTTTGCATTAAACCTTCCTTTCTCTTGCAGCGTGTGGGAAGCGAGTCGCGCGCTTTTCCACGTTGTTTTCTCAGCGCGAGTCATTACCACTGCGGAAATGCTAATGGCTGTTTGGATAAGGTACGGAACGAGGGGGCACCGGGGGCTCGGCGCTGTGTTTGACTTGCTGATCCCATCTGCCTGGCGGGTCCCGTGCACTGTTTTTTTTAAATTACGTAGGGGTATTGGCTCCTAGGCTAAGGTAGACAAATGGGAAGCCTATGCTTTTAAGCGGAGAGGCAGAAACGCTGAATGTTGCAAATTAGCCCTCAGTGCTTTGTCCCATTGCGGCATATTGCAGGTCATGACACAACCGGCTTCACACTCATCTAACTTCAAGTGAGATGAATATAGAGGTTGCGGTTAGCAAAACACAGCAGAGTCCCCAGTGTTGAATTAACACCCGCGGCGTTGAGTTTTTGCCACGGATTAGTTAAATCAGACAGGTTTGCTTTTTCTCATGGATTGTTATGACCCTCAACGTTAATTCGTTTTGAAAGGGCACTTTTTCTTGCAGGCAGGGTGTTTAATTAGAGAGGAACCCCTCAGGCGGTCACTCAGCGGAAGGATACGTTAAAGAACTAGCCAGGCACAGACTGACACAGCCTGACTTGACTGCATATATCATTAATTATTTCTTACGGAGTATTCTAAACAACTGCAAGGACAAAAATAAAAACGCAAATTCTATTTTTTAAAAAACATTAAAATTGTATAGTTAAGACAAAAGAAATCCATGGTAATATTTTAAAGCTAAACTTAAAAGAAGCTAAAGCTAATGTAGATATTAATATTAGCTGCTGCACAAAATCATGAAACTCAAAATTCGTAAATTGTTATTTAGAAGTCTAATACTCAATTGCTGTGATAAGAATCACACTTATTCTTAACCAAACAACTGGTACATTAGATTTTTCTTTTGCTCTAACGAATTGAACGAACTCAGCTTTGCTAAAAAGTTTGACCCCGAGAACTTTGTTTAAAGTAAATTTTTCACGTTCTTCTTCTCATGACCTGGTTTAAGAGTCATAAGGATCACAATAACATCAGGATTAAGCAGTTTCTAAGTTCAAAAAGCCAGATGTGTTCTCACTTGCATTTCAGACTCGAGCTAGAATCGGCCCAACGCTGGACTCGACCATATGTTTACACTTAACCAGCGTACATCGGGTTAGTAACGCTGCAGTAATGCGATGAGAAGTTCAAACGCTTCCTCGAGCGAATCGGAGCCTCCCACGTCACATTTCCTTACTGATAACAATAATTACTTAATAGAATTAGCAAATTATCCCAAAGCGTTTAAGGATCCTGTTCGGTGTGTCATAGCGCGCTCTTCATCGCAACTGCCTTAAAGGAAAAGTGCTGACTTGGGTTTCATTATGGAAGCACAACAGGCACAGACTACCTCTGCTGTCTATTTTAGAATAAAAAAAAAAATCATTTATGTAGCAATTATTATCATGCTATTACTGCTCCGTTCCTCCTCGGCGATGTAGCATCTGTTTTGAGTAGATAAGTGAAAGGGGAGCGAGTTCTATGTAGGAAACTATAGACTGTTCCTCACACATCCGTGCTAATGCTTTAAAGTAAATTCTAGGTATTTTATCTTTATGTGTGTGCCTGCATAAACAGAGGCCCCAGTCTTGTTGCTATTCAGGTGCAAATGGACACTCTGCATTTTTACTGCACTCCTTTATAGACTCTCTCCCCCTCTCTCTGGCTCATTGGGTGGTTCAGGAAAACATCTGGAGGCTACAATGGCCTCGGCCGATGTCTTCTGTCCTTTTCATGGTGGACACATGCCACCGATCACCTTCCCCCCGTCCCTCACTCTCCCTTACGTACGCATTCACAGATGCACCCACACAAAACCCACTGGGAGGCATGGCCTCTCGAGATGCTCCCGATGATGACATCATCAGTCACCGTCAAAGGTCTCGCTGTTAACGCAGCAGTGGTAGCTGTCAGCCTCTGTGCATCATCAGCATGGGACGAGCATGACGCTGGCAGATGCCCCACACAACAGGAATGTGTCGCTGTCGTGCTGCTTGCTGTGACACACACACACACGCATAAGAGCGCGCACACACTCAGTTCAGGCAGGGAGATGAACATGTCTAATGGGTCGTTACATTCCAGAGTTATTTTGCTGTACTTGGGTCCTCTATCATAAGGCTGACGTAAACAATTCATAAACATGTCAAAACTGATGTCATAAGTTGTCAGTTTGTGTGTCATAACAGTATTATGCAAAAAAAAAAAAAATATATTATAGTACTAATATTATAGTATTATAGTATAGGATATTATAGTACAAAATTCATATTATTAAACATTACTGCATGTTTTGGGGTGAACACAGGTTATGAGAAATATCAGGGCGAGGATGATCTCCTGGGATTTTCACACAATCTCTGGAATAGTGAAAAAAAAAAACCACAAACAAAACAATCCAGTGAGCTGCTCACTGGATTTTGTTTGTGTGAGGGCAGAAACACAGGGTGTTTTCACACTAGGCACGATTGAGTTGTACACTGCCCAGGAGCGACTGCTTCCCCGCCTCCTCCCCACTACACCACTGGACAGCGTTCATATTGTTTTTGTTCTCTGTACACGGGTACATTTGAGTACATTACTCTCTCCGATACAGCAGGGGGCAGTATGCACCTACTTGGTTTGTACACAAAAGAAGAAGAGAACGAGGAAGTTAACTTTCGCGCTTTGCCCAATATTATTACAATTTCAATATAAAAAAAATATAAAGAGCAATGTTCTTGCGCGCCTTCCTACTTTATTAGCGATGACTGAGTACTGGATGCATATCTACACAGCGATCTACTTCCATTGTAGGTATGATTGGTTTCCATATCTCTCTTTCTCTCTCCCTCTCCCTGTCTAGCTACACATGTCGTTCCTGAGCTGTCAGTGATCCAGACCCCCTCTGCCCTCTGGACCTGTCTGACGCGTCCTGGTGCGCCTCTTCTGGTTGGAGATCTCGTCACATGGATGCCAGTGTGGTCTCTTTGGGATGCGTCCGGTGTCTGGGGACGGTTTCACTCTGCCAAGAAGACGAATTTCATACAAGTCTACCTGAGCCTCCAATAACTAACTGGACTCCATATTACCATCAATTAACATCAACTGTTATACTGAACTGCCTGCCACCTAACACACAGTATGAATGCAGATCAATTCCTGCTTTATGAGGATGGGTTCCCTGTTAAGTCCGGTTCCTCTTAAGGTTTCTTCCTATTGCCATCTCAGGGAGTTTTTTCTTGCCACCGTCACCCTCGGCTCGCTCATCAGGGACTATCTGACCATCTTTGATTCATACACATTCACATTACTTACAAACTTAAATAATTCTTTTGATTGTGTAAAGCTGCTTTGCAACAATGACAACTGTTAAAAGCGCTAAACAAATAAAATTCAAGCAGGCTCGGGAACGATTGTGTTCTCACGGATGAAAAATGAACCAGACTTTGGGGTCAAGTCTTCTTGGAAACGATCCCGGGGACCTAATGTGTAACCGCCCATAAAAGGCCAGTCCGGTTCAAGGTAACAGGATGCATACGGAAATGCAAATACATTTCTTCACAGATGATGACCTCTTCCTAACAAAGGTCCTTTGATTTTCTTTGCAATCTTGATTTTGATCTCAAAATGAAACTTTTAATACTCTCCTGTAAATAGCCATTTATCAGTTGATTGCGCATCATTACTACTAGTACAAAATAAAGGCTCACATCGCATCCAATCAGCAGCTCCGCTTGCCATAAGACGTGCTGGAAAAGACTGGCTGAGAACGGTCCAATCCCATGAGCCCAAATATTTAAAATCAATATTGATTCGCTAAGAACAACAGTGGGAGGGTTCGGGGCGCACAGGGTTGCGCCACAAGGATGATTTGAAAAAATCCAATCAGAGCTCAGCCTCAAGTCACATGCTTTTCAGAAATGTACATGCCTACATAGACACTCGTTTGTCCGGTGCCCCGCATACACAAACACAAATGAACGTAATACAGTTTAGATTTTTTATTGCAAATAAATTATATATTAGTGAAATATTTTGACTAAATGACTTTATTTCATTATTAAAATAAATAATTATTACGTTTAATAATTACATGTTAAAGGAGCATTCTTCTTTGCCTAACTTTAAGGGGGGCGGCGTCCCTGCGCCCCGTATTGACCGGCCGCCACTGTCTCAAAATTAAAAAAATGTTGGAAAGCTTTCTAAATAGTGAAATTTATTAATTTATCTATTTACTTTTGATTAGCACAGGAAAACATTTTACTGTATCAGTACTGCTGAAATATTTACATGCCCAGTGATAGCCTTAACACCACATTAATGCTGAGCCTCACCCATGCCCGCAGAGATCAAAGGCTAGCCTGTCTAATCTCTGATCTTACAAAAAAGCCAATGTATCACAAATCGCCAAAAATGTAAATGCTAACCATGATAGAGAGGCACTGGAACACCCAGTGCACCACAGCTCACCACATGCTGGATCAAGCAGGCAGATCCCAAGGCTGCTTACCCAACTTCCTAAACCGGGGATGCAACAGACAAAGGCATCAAGTCCACAGAGGACACACCCTGAAACCTACAGCACCGAAAGGATCCACTGCCAACATCCTGATACGAGACGTCAAAACACACGCCCAGACGTCCTGTGGAGCCACTGGGAGTGTCAAGGAGCCAGATCCTCCCAGTTGGCACAAGGGGAACCGAAAACCTAGGTAGTTTTAATGTTAACATTGTTAATGTCATAGCTGATCAGTCTAAATAGTATATTACAGTGATAATATGTACACGTTAAGTTGCACATCAACAATATTTCTCAGCACTGCACCACTTAAATTTTTTTTTATTTATTTTTTTTTTTACCAGTCTGGCTAGGCAAGACGCATGATTAAAACCACTAACAGGAACAACCAGAGTCCCTCATCGCTATAGCGACTGCCGGTGGCCATTTTTAAAGGCCTGTCTGAGGGTGTAGTTTTGTGTTGGGACGGGGAACAAAGGGGGACAAAGAAGTAAAGAAAAAGGGGGGAAAAAGTTGGATTGATTTATTTGGTCACTGAGTGGTAACAGTCACATCCACAGGGGAAATTCTGAGAACACACACATGTTGCATATAAACACACACGCACACATACGCACACGTGGCACACAGTGTTTCAGCATCTGCTCTGGAAAACATGACAGGGCTGAAGATAGTATCAGACTCCAGGGTGTGCAGAACAGAAGAGAGGCCCGATTCAGCCCTGAGTGTTTCCTACGTATTAGGCCTGTGTCATTCGATTAGTGAGGGAAAGCTTTGTTGAAAGTCTGATTCTCAGCAGAAAATTCTATTTCATGCTGGCATGGAGCGGAGGCTCTACTAAAGCTATCCCTGCTCTCATCTCTCAGTCGCTTGTCTCTGTCTCACACACACTCACATCTTCCCTCCTTTATCTCCATCCAGTCCTGGAGCGAGACTCCTCTAACTCTCCACTGTACCGGCGGCCATACTGACTGCCACTCAGAAGCTGGAATAATCTTTCGTAAGTCTCCCTCTCTGTTTTTTATTTATTCACCAACGTTACCTGTGGTCCTGAAGATACTGCTCTGCTGCAGGAAAACAAATTGAGACTTCGACGCGAGTTTTAAATCAGATCACACATGACTCTTAGATTCGAGCACTACCTGACCAGTAATCACGCTGTTAAATTTGGAGTTTATTTAAAGAGTGTGAATAGGATGTTTCTCGCTCATCATCTGTACACTTAGGGATGGGAAGTGGGGTGGGGTGCGAGATGCCTGGAGCCTATCCGAGGACCTACGGCCCTGGACGAAGTGCTAATCCATCGCCAATCGTGCTAACCTCCCCACTTTCTTTGACGTTTGCCTTGGACGTTTCTATGAGGGGAAAAAGTAAAAAGAAATAAAATAACGTCAGATAAACAACAGTGAGGGTCTGTGTTCTGAAAACATATCCATACTCTTGACCTGTAGTGTAATGTTTATTCTTATTGGCAGCCGATCAGTAAGCTCAAATACATAACATGATGTTTTAATGGAAATGATCCTTGAGGGCTTCCATAGTTTGTGCTGAATGTGAAGCCATGCGGGCTTGTGATCAATGCTCATACAAGATTAAAGACATTTTGAGACCCAAAGGCTCACATAATTTTCTGAATATAATTTGTGCTGCACACACACACACACACACACACACACACGCACACACACACACACACACACACACACACACATGTCTGAATCGAGGTTTATTGTTTTACACACACACACACACACACACACACACACACACACACACACACACACACACACACACACACACACACACGTTTACATGTTCTGTATTATTTCCCTTTAAAACGAGTTTATTTTCCCAGCTTGAAATTAAAAGCACATCTGCTTCCTTTGCTTCTCTTCAAGTCAGACCTTTCCAGCGTCACTGTGGGAATAAAGACTCTGCACCGTCCTACTGGAAAAAATACAGACTACGATTATTTCCTCTTTAAAATCCGAGACTGTGAACTGTTTTCTGTCATGGAGGCTCCCGACTGATAAACCCCTGACCTGGTGATAGACTTAAAATCAAAGCTGTCCAGATTGAAGTTGTCAAAATTAAAGTGAACGTGGCTGGAAAGTTTTCAATTTTTCTCTTGTTATGCGCTAAAACGCCCCACCCCCCCCCCCCCCGCCCCCGCGACGGATTGCTCCCCCCTACATAATCTCTATCAAATATTAGATTAAATTCACAGGTTTATTATTATCAAATATCATATTACTATTATAATTAACACTAGGCACGTGACAGCCGTCGAGGCCATTAATACAAATTCTCATATAATGTTTATTTTGTGGCACATTTATTTTGCAGGGATTTGTCATATAATACAAAAACGTTTACACTAAATAAATATTAATGATGAAAAATGACACGAAATGATTTTTATTATAAAATAAGCAATATAATTTTTTTTTTATATTGCTTATTTTATAATCACATTTGTTTGGTGTAATTTGTAAATCATAAACCTATGAATTTGTGTTCTAATATAATATTCGATAGAGATTATGTAGGGGGGGGGGGGGCGGCAATCCGTGGCAGGGGGGCATTTTAGCGCATAACACTCTTCCTCAATAAAAGTGACTTATTTAACGAATTGAACCGACTGTGAATCTTTGTCTTATTCTCATTTCTACATCTACATCTAGGCATTTGGCAGACGCTCTTATCCAGAGCGACTTACATATATATATATATATTTTTATCTCATTACATCTGAGCAATTGAGGGTTAAGGGCCTTGCTCAAGGGCCCAACAGTGGCAACTTGGTGGTTGTGAGGTTTGAACCTGGGATCTTCTGAACCGTAGTCCAATGCCTTAACCACTGAGCTACCTCTACCCTTGGTTATATTTCATATAACTTAAAGAACGGAAAGAATAAGAGAAGCTGACGTTTAGCAGGTGGCACCCTGCTCAATTATGCGCACTTGAAGAGAGAGACAGAGACAGCGACGTGACAGAGACGTGTATGTTCAAACCCCTAGAGGTCTTCTTAATACTAATCAATGAATCAATGAGGAAAGTGTTTACCTTCCGTCTCTAACAACTCACTTCTGACTAGTCTCTTTTTTTCTATGTTTCTAACAATTCACTTCATGCATGTAGATCCTTACATCTTTACCATAGTACCAATACAAGCCGTAAGATCAGAAGCTTTAATGCAGCCCAAAGGCACTTGTTCAAACTCCAGCATCCTTTCATTTCTGCCAGCTCTTTCCTCCTTTCTTCACCCTCTCCCGTTTTATTCTTCCGTGCCCCTGACCCAGAGCGGAGTAAAAAAGAGGGAGAAGAAAGAGAGCAATAAGGAGAAAGAAAAACACGGCTGGGCGTATCCCGTGCTCGGGGTCAATTAAATGCCCTTGTAGCGCAGGATAAGGGTGAAAGGAAAGGGGGAGGTGAGGCCGACTTGATTGACAGGTCCGAGTTAATCCCCTATCAATGAGTGCTGGAGAGGAGCGATCATTAGCCTGTTTTCACATGTGGGACCCGAACGCTGCCGTGTTAACGATCTGGAATCCTTAGTAGCTTCATTATCGGACATATTCCACATATCATTGTGCTCGGCTATCAAAGGCCACTGAGTGCATCCATTGAGTTCACGGTGTTCACTAAAGAGCCGCATATGAATGCACCGCTACTTCTACGGAGCTGAGACTCGTTCGCTCTTTTATGCACTTTTTACAACATGGAGACAGTTTTGTGGTAGGCATTCGGGTTAGGAATTATGTCATATACCAAGCAGAAAAAAATACTGTTACTTGGGGATTAGTATGAAAATGTTAAAGCACAGTGTTAAGGATGTAAGTGAATATGAATGATTGTGCGGAAACGAATGGATTTTAAGTTTTTTCGACCACATATAAAAATTGCAAGGGGGGAAAAAAGGCTAATGTTGAGACAAACCTGAGTCTTTCGTGCATTGCATTTCCAAGATTTATTCACCAACTTTAGTGTCGCATGGGATTCAATTAGGCTGCCGATTTGCTTTCTAGTTCTAGCCAAATAAAATAAATATGAAACAAATTAACTGAATCACTCGATGTGAGAGTGGCATTTAAAAGATTGTCATGAGGACATCAAATTTCCTCTATTAGGAATTTTTCAACAAAGTGGTTGAGTTGTTATAATAATAATAATAATAATAATAATAATAATATGATGATGATGATGATGATGATGATGATCAATTCAAACTGTGACTTATGATTGTCCAGAATAACAAAACTTACAGTATGAGAGTTATAAACTCCCTTATATTTCTCTATATAATCCCCTGCTACACTACTTTTTTGGCGGGCAATTTTCTCCTTAATTTGGTCGTGTCCAATTCCTCCCCGTCACTAGGGGGCTCCCACATTAAGGATACTACTACCACTCAGTCGAGAGAACCGAAGACTATCACGCGTTTCCTCCAAACCAGGAACGTGACGCCAGCCGACCGCATCTTTTCGAACTGCTCGCTCATGCACCGTTGGGGCGGCGTAACACACTCTGAGACAGCGCTATCCACGCTAGCCCAAACATGTGGCTCTGTCCTTTAATGACCCAAACATGAGGTCAGGGCTGTACGCTGGGGGGGATGTGCATCCAGCGATACCTCCCAGCTGATTTCCTGTAATGTGCAAGCGGTGTTGGTAAATGATTGTGTGTACAGTTGCCACATACACATGAGTCTCTTCCGCAAGTTGCCGAAACAGTTATCTGTCAATTCTCGAGGATCAGACGTTCCACCAGAGACTGTCATTCATGGGTGTACGGCCTTCTTTAAAATGTTTGCACCATGCAGATGTTTTAGTATGTGGGAGTGCAAGACTCTCATCCCCGTACTGTGCTTGTCTTCTATAAATGTCAATTCGTTTTACACCTTCACTCAGGAGAACGTTCATCACAAGTCCCTGTTGGACTTGAACGTTGCTCATCCTACTACTACTACTACTACTAACTGTCTTCTGTTACACCCTTATAGAATATGCACTGTAAAACAAGACCAGGAACTTCCATGAGGTTTTGACAAATCCAGCTCTGTGTTTTTTTTTTTTTTTTTGCTCAGCGATGATGTGACATTATGTTATTTACATAGTATTAAAAATTGCCAATGATATATATCCATAATAACAAATTACCACTTAAAACCCCTTTTTCAGCCTCGGAGACATTAAATCAGATTTCCTTTACACCCGCTGTTCTAACATTCCTCCCTGTGGCTGCTGCCATTAAACCAGCTAACGACTGTCTCCTAGATCATTTCTGTCCTGATCTCGGTATTGCCTGTGCGGTGTTTTCTTTTACATCATATTCTGTCTTAATGCTTCAACATGTGGTCAAGTGGAACTCACATTAGTGCTCACAATTCATCTGTGCTTCTGGCTTTATGCTCTGAAGGGCGTGGGGGGGGGTTAAAGGATACTAAGGATGCGGTGCGATGGGGAGGGGGGGGGGGTGGTGGGAGGTCAGACATCTCGTTGTCTCAGTGGCACGGTGGAGAGCAGAAGGGCCTTTATTGCTGCTGCAGACGGCACTCAGACCTAATGAGGCACTGACAGTTAATATTTTAACACTCGGCATTCCCCAGAGGACATATGGCAGCATGGGGCTTGTAGAAAGAAAGAGGGAAAAGATGGAGGGGAAGAGAAGTGATGGAGAGAGGAAGGTACTGTAGGATGGCTGGTGATATCATTTATCACGGTAATCTTAAGGTAAACCAGAGCTCATATATAAACAGCAGAGTAAAATCTGAATGTGGTAATTGTATATCTGCACACTAGGAGAAATAGAATAAGAATCTACTGACTATTAGACCAAATTACATCAAATCATTGGACATAGTGTGAAGAAGAGACTCAACTCAAACTCTACTATACTATAAAAAAAAAAAAAGTCTTTCATTTTCAATTTTTATTGACTACAGGGACGCAAACGCTTGAGCATCAGGAAGAAAACGGAGCGTAAGGAAAACAATGAAGCAAGTAAAATGAAGGCATTTTGCGAGAGAAACAATAAGAGAAAAGCCAGTGCAGGAGCATTGTTCCCGTGTTCTCTCATGCCATTTAAGCCTGACTGTCCTTAAAAACAAACAGGGAAATGAGTGACAGAAAGCAGCCTGAAGACAAACACAAAAGAATGAAAGGCAGAATCTCTCGTTTCCATCTGGAGAGGGATTAGAGTAAGAACCTGGCCTATCAGACGCAGAGCAGGCTCGGCTACCCATAAGGCTGCGCGGTGAAGAATGGACGGCCGGTGGTGTGGAACGCCGCTCGTGACGACACAAACACCAGAGGGAAGCGAGCGGAGGACACCTGCGGCTGGAAAAAAAAAAAAAAAAAAAAACACACACCAAAAAAAAAACCTATTCATGGGCACTGACCTACAAGAAGAAGGAATGAAAGAAGAAAAATAAAGCTACATCTTTTTGTTGAGTGACAGAACCACATAATCTATTCGACACAATAGTCATTAAGTGTCATTTTTAAGTTGCACACTTTAGGAGGTTAATTAACTGCACTGTCGGAAATAAATGCATTTTTTTGTTGTTGGTAAAATTTTCACATTTTGTTTTGTTAAATTTTCACCAATGTCCAGGGAAATCGTATAACGTTAGCATTTCGCCACAAACCCGTCCCCTTGTCTAAACCATCCATCATTCAGAACAGCCTTGTCTGTCTCCTTTATCTTAAGAATGATTTATTTCCTACAAAATCTTATCTTCTAGATTAGTGTCTAGTGATTAGAAGTCCAGCCTGTGTAATTTCTTTAACCTGTTTGTCTTTAGACTCAAGTGCTTTCTAGTTGCTTATGTTAAGCATCAGAAATCCATACCTTGGCAAGCTGACACGAGGACACACACCAACACACACAGAACAACACAGCAACAACACAATGAAAATTCATTCCTTTTCAGACAAAGATGCCAACAGCAACACAATGAAACCGAGAGGATGTGAACAGATGTGGCAAGAAGCTCAATAGAGTGATTTTTTTTTCTCTTTTTATTTCTCTTCTGTGAAGTAGTATATTTGTAGGCACTTTTAGATCGTTTTTTTTTTTCCTGTCAGCACTAAACCTACAACAACAACAACAACAACAACACAACAAGTATCCAGAGAGGAAGGAAATAAACACCTGGGAGTCACCTTGGATGTATCAAGTTTAACTTAAATGGCAAAAAAGAGAGCAGAAAGGCCTACTTGGCTGTGTGGCTAGCTGAGTTTTAGAGATAAGCGGAATTCAAGTCAAATTGGGATTAAATTTGTTTATGTATCCAAATCCATAAACTTCAATATGGACTTGGTTTCCATTTTGCGGCTATAACAGCTTTCGCTCTCCTTGTATGGCTGTCCACAAGATTTTGGAGTGTTTCTGGGGGAATTCATGCCCATTCATTCTGTAGAGCATTTATGAGGTCACACACTAGAAGACTTGGCCTGAGTAACCGAAGCAACACCAAATCATAACACTGCCTTCAGAGGCTTGTACAGTGGACACTATGCTTGATGGGTGGATCACTTCTTGTGCTTCCCTTCTTACCCTGACACGTCCATCACTCTGGAATAGGGTTGATCTGGACTGATTAGTTCATATGACCATGTTCCATCGCTCCAAAGTCCAATGTTTATGATCCCTAGCAAACTGAAGCCTTTTTTTTCTTGTTATTCTCACTAACAAGTGGTTTTCTTATGGACTCAATCCTGTGAGTCCTCATCACACAGTGTGTGTATGGAAATGCTCTTAGTCTCAATATTACACATATTACACACAGCTTTGGTTTTTACTGTAGATTTTTATTTTTTTTTACCATGCAACTTCACCAAATGTTTAAGTGATCTCCATTCAGAATTTTTTCCGACCACATTTCTTCTATCCCTCCAGGTTTTGAAAAATATGTTGATGGGTCCTTAACCCAGTTCCAGTAATTTACCCAGTAATCTCATCAGTTGTTTTCTTTGCTCGATGTAGCCCAATAAATTGACCCTTCTAAAATGGTGACTTTTTCAGTTTTAAATCTCTTTATTTGTGTAACATAATGTTGACTATTGCACCCCTGAAGTAAATATGATTAAAGTTTGCCGTACGAATGTCAGCGCCAATGCTATAAATAAAAGAATTAAAGTGGCCTCATAACTCACACTATATGGACAAAAAGTATTTGGCCAAAACCGGCATGACATTGTATCCCAGTACATAAACTTCAATATGGAGTTGGTTTCCCTTTTGCAGCTACACACGTGGACAAAATTATACATAAATAACTTTAATCTGACAAAAGTAATCATTTAAAAAAATTCTATGAATGTTAACCAATGAAAGTCAGACACTGCTTTTCAACCATGCTTCAACAGAATTATTTAAAAAAATAAACGGAACAAATGGAACAGGCCTGGACAAAAATGATGGTACCCCTAGAAAATACTGAAAATAATGTGACCAAAGGGACATGTTAATTCAAGGTGTGTCCACTAATTAGCATCACAGGTGTCTACAATCTTGTAATCAGTCAGTGGGCCTATATATAGGGCTCCAGGTAGTCACTGTGTTGTTTGGTGACATGGTATGTATCACACTCAACATGGACCAGAGCAAGCGAAGGAAAGAGTTGTCTCAGGAGATTCGAAATAAAATTACAGACAAGCATGTTAAAGGTAAAGGCTATAAGACCATTTCCAAGCAGCTAGATGTTCCTGTGACTACAGTTGCACATATTATTCAGAAATTTAAGATCCATGGGACTGTAGCCAACCTCCCTGGACGTGACCGCAGGAGGAAAATTGATGACAAATCGAAGAGACGGATAATACGAATGGTAACAAAAGAGCCCAGAAAGACTTCTAAAGAGATCCAAGGTGAACTTCATGCTCAAGGAACATCAGTGTCAGATCGCACCATCTGTCGTTGTTTGAGCCAAAGTGGACTACATGGGAGACGACCAAGGAGGACACCATTGTTGAAAACAAATCATAAAAAAGCCAGACTGGAATATGCCAAACTACATGTTGACAAGCCACAAAGCTTCTGGGAGAATGTCCTATGGACAGATGAGACAAAAATGGAACTTTTTGCCAAGGCACATCCGCTCTATGTTCACAAGCGGAAAAATGAAGCATATCAAGAAAAGAACACTGTCCCTACTGTGAAACATGGAGGAGGCTCTGTTATGTTCTGGGGCTGCTTTGCTGCATCTGGCACAGGGTGTCTTGAATCTGTGCAGGGTACAATGAAATCTCAAGACTATCAAGGGATTCTAGAGAGAAATGTGCTGGCCAGTGTCAGAAAGCTGGGTCTCAGTCGCAGGTCATGGGTCTTGCAACAGGACAATGACCCAAAACACACAGCTAAAAACACCCAAGAATGGCTAAGAGGAAAACATTGGACTATTCTAAAGTGGCCTTCTATGAGCCCTGACCTCAATCCTACTGAGCATCTTTGGAAGGAGCTGAAACATGCTGTCTGGAAAAGGCACCCTTCAAACCGGAAACAACTGGAGCAGCTTGCTCATGAGGAGTGGGCCAAAATACCTGCAGAGAGGTGCAGAAGTCTCATTGACAGTTACAGGAATCGTTTGATTGCAGTGATTGCCTCAAAAGGTTGTGCAACAAACTATTAAGTTAGGGGTACCATCATTTTTGTCCAGGCCTGTTCCATGAGTTCATTTTTTTTTATAATTCTGTTGAAGCATGGTTGAAAAGCAATGTCTGACTTTTATTGGTTAACATTCATAGAATTCTTATTTATTATTACTTTTGTCAGATTAAAGTTATTTCTGTGACCATTGTGAGTTTTTCTTTCATTGACCGAAGGGTACCAACAATTTTGTCCACGTGTGTAACAGCTTTCACTCTCCTTGTATGGCTGTCCACAAGATTTTGGAGTGTTTCTGTGGGAATTCATGCCCATTCATTCTGTAGAGCATTTATGAGGTCAGGCACTAGAAGACTTGGCTTGCAATCTCAGTTCCAGTTCATCCCAAAGGTGCTCGATGGGATTGAGGTCACAGGGCTCTGTGTTAGGGCCAGTCGAGTTCTTCCACACCGAACTCATCAAACCATGTCTTTATAGTCCTCGCTTTGTGCACTGGGGCTCAGTCATGTTGAAACAGAAAAGGGCCTTCATCAAACTGTTGCCACAAAGACAGAAGCGTAGCATTGTCCAAGATGTGTCCTTGGTATGCTGAAGAATTAAGATTGTTTTGTCTAATCAAAACACCCAAATTCAGTAATTAACAGGTTTGGCCAAATACTTTTTTCCATATAGTGTGCGTGCATATCTATGGAGCTCAGATTTGATCTCATTCAGCTCCTATCTTATCTATGTAGCACTTCTTCGCTCTGTAATGAAGCAATGTTTCTCTCGGTTTCTGCATGGTGCACTCCCATAAAAAAACGATGCCCTCTGTGCACCAGGCTTTTTTTGTAAAGGTCTCATCCCTATACTTCCTGTCTGCTGCAGTCTGTTGAGATGCTAAGCAGACAGTACGCTCTCTTTAGCACAGAAATATTTCTCCTTCCTGTAATCCATCCATCCATTTGGCCTCGTCCTCCTACTGGCTGAAGGAGAGACGGCTCTTTTGTCTGCTTCTGTCACAACACCGTTAACCAGCGGCTCGGGGCAGCACGGCCCCACAGGAAGGCGGTCCTGTTACCTGCGTTAAAAGCTTTCCCCCGTCAGGTGTGTGTGTCTGAGTATGTGCGTGAGGATGTGTGCGTTGACCTTTGACACCAGCTGGGTTTGGACGCATTAACACTTGCCAGCTTACAGCGAGTGTTTGAAAACACTGAGAGAAAGGAAAGAAAGGGAAAAAGGAGAGAGAGGGAGAGAGAGAAGGGCCCTTGGGCAGAGTGTGTTTCTATTCCCCTTTGTGCAAAGCTACATGAGGAGCAAACTGAAACTTGAGGGCGATCGTGGTTTACAGGTGGGACACACATTACCTGCGTGTGTGTGTGTGTGTGTGTGTGTGTGTGTGTGTGTGTGTGTGTGGAGTAAGAGGAGAAAGTCAAGCTGGATTTTTTTCCCGCTCCCCCGAGAAAACAGAGCTCTTAACGCACTAGTATCATTACTCAAGCCCTAATTCTCTACATCCCAAACTCATTATGTAATTCATCTCTCATTTACACTTGATCTCGCCTATCATATGATAGCAATCTGATCGCGCCTTCTTTAAAGTAGCCGCATGGATTGTCTGAACCGATTGCGCAAAGATTTCCTCATATACAATTGTATCTTCATGGACTAATGAACTGTCTGAAGAACTGAAAGAAAGCTCTCACGAACATGGAGAGATCACAAGTCAAACATCTCTCTCGCTCTTTCACTCTCTCGCTCTAATGATCATGTTTCTCAGCTCAGTTGGATTAGAAAGAGAGAGAGAGAAGGAGAGAGAGAGAGAGAGAGAGGGAGAAAGAGAGAGAGAAAAGATCTGATTGAGAGGCTGAAGAAAAGGAGAAAAGCAGAGCGCGGTAGAGAGGGAGAATGGCGCTAGCCGTAGGGGGGAGCCCCTTTCTTTGGTTCCTTCACCGCGGGACTTTCCTCTCTTTCACTCCTCCCTTTCTGGTGGACGCTCTTTGGGATTCAAATGTGCTCATTAGTTTTTATCAGACTGAAACCTTTGCCAGGGGTTCGTGCCGAATCTGCCCCGGGTTTTGTACGTCCGGATCTGGGGGTCGTGTCGGACTCTGAAAGAGAGTGCAAAACAACTTGTATCTTTCCCCTTTTTTTTTTTTTTAATGTTCTTTCCCACACGGCCCTCTTTTAACCCCCAGATTGAGGTATTGATTTTGCTCTTACAAAGAGAATGAACAGGTCTCCTATCTCTCTCTTTTTCTCTCTCTCTATGTCTCTGAGTTTCTCCTCACATCGTTGGAGAGTTCAGCATGCCCGAAAGGAATTTAACTGGGAAAAAGTAATAAAATGGTTATGAGTTAGATCAGCGGAACGACCAGTAAAAAACGTGTGTGCGCTTCTCCATCCGTCTGCCTGCCCGTCTGTCTGTCTAACTGGCTTTCTTTCTCTTATCAGTGAGGGATTTGAGTCAGTATCTCTCTACAAACTCTTGTGCACATGCAGATCCCTATACCTCATGGGTCATTTTTATACTTATACACTGGGACAGCATTGACTGTCTGAAATAAGCTAAAAAAAAAAAAAAAAAAAAGCTGGAATTTTTTACGCATGCAAAACAAATTTGCCTTCAGGGTTAAATAGTATTCTAGAATTCCACATGAGACTTTTCTCGTTTCAGAAGCGCTCCCGTGTGTTCGTGTGTGTTTTAGTGATATGTGGGCCCCATTTAAACACTGATTGTGTGTCATTCTGAAGTGTCCCCAGTCAAAAAAGGGGGTATTTTTATCCAAAGATAAACAGTGTCCTCCCCCCCACACTCTAAGATAACACACCTCCTACCCATGTTGCCCCTCGACCTCGTTTCTAACCTCCAAATCTGCCCCATTGTGCCTAATTCCACCCGGTGATGCTATCTGGTTCTGTGTGTGCGTGTGTTATCTGCTGGACTCGTTATCTCGGAACAGGTCAGAACCTCAGTGTTGCTACTGTCAGCTTTCACTTGAGCACACACGCTTCACCTACTCAAACACACCCGGTTACACACACAGACACACACACACACATTCATCCGAGCGCACTGATGAGGATTACGTAATGATCGGACTTTGTTTTCATTTTTTTCCTTTTTAAAATTTTAACAAAACTCCACAGCATCCTAATCAGTTAATCCTCTGTGTCTCTCTCTCTCTCTTATTCCCTAACTCCAGGATTAACCCCTGAGTGTCTGCTCAAGCCTTTCTTCTCTTTCTGTTCGTCTCTTTTTCTATATAATGGGTACGACATGGCCTAATCTCAGATCAGCTCCTTCAATCCAGTCTACAGCTCCGATCCTCTAGCCTTCCTCTTTTTCTCTTCCTCTCGTCACGCTCAAAACTTTCCGACCATCCGCTATATTTAATTTATTTATTTGCTTATTTTAAATCAGACCCTAAATGCAACGATGCGAATTTACTATTATTTTGGAACGTGCGGTCCGCACAAATTATGTTCACCTCCTCCAAATCCAACCTTTCCCTCCCATCCTGTGCTCGTTCATCCTTTTCTCATTCCGTTCCGTCCCTGAACCCTCCCCCTCAGCTGCCCCTAATCACACACGGCCTGCGGGGGTGCACTAAACAAGCAAAAGGAAATTGAAGAATAATAACAATAATTAATAATGATACAAAAAAAGAGAAGCAAATTCATTTTTCTTTCTCTGTTCCACTCCATTTTTCGTAAGCTGTTATGATCCTAGTTACAGTGAAAAGACTTAAAGACCTTAAAGACCTCTTAGGTTTAACTAAATTCTTTGAAATTGGTAAGTGAATTCTCGATTCTGATCTTAGCAACACGGCTGTTACATATCAATACTCTAATATTAATGCCCTCATTCTGTTATGGTCTCTAAAATAAGACGGACTCATATGGCGGACGATGTACGACAATCTAATAATAACCCGATTTTTAAAAAAACTTACTATTATCTCCAAACCTGTTTTTTTCCCCTTTCATTGCTACTGGATGTTTGAAATTTCCTTCAGGATCAATAAAATCTCTCTCGTAAGTTTTATGATTACCACTCACTCTCACCCACTCATCGTCTATATTGCTTTATCCTGTGTAAAGGGTGCCAATTCACACACTCACTCACACACCACAAGCAAATTTGGGAAAGCCAGTTAGCCTAACCTGCATGTCTTTGGACTGTGGGAGGAAACCGGAGCACCTGGCGGAAACCCACTAAACACGGGTTTGGAGCAAACTCCATGCCCACAGACCCGAGGCGGGAATCGAACCCGGACCCTGGAGGTGCAGGGTGACAGAGCTAACCACTAAGCCACTACACCTAAAATCAGAACATGAGATCTAACTATAAATCATTAAAATGCATAACTCATTATCATCATTAATAAATGAAACACTATAATCACTGGCAAATCACTGTGGAATACAAGAGACCACACACTCCAACCCATGTAGTTATACAAAATTAATTGAACTTCATGATGCATTATGCCAGACTGAGTTGGACTTGCTCCACTATAATTACACAGCCTTATCGTCTGGTATCCCTTATATAACACCTACTATTGCAAAAGGCCAAAAAGAATTCGACAGAATTCTACAGGCAATTAAATAAGAAAAGTGAAATGTCTGGTCAAACCCTACAGGACTCTTAACTCTAACAGGATTCTAAATAAGTGTTATTTTAAAGGCAGGCACACATGTAAGGAATAAACCCAATCGAGCTGTAGAAACTCAACTGACAGAGCACCAGGGTTAAGTAGAACAAATAACTGATTACATTTTAGAATTTATACAAAAAAAAAAAAAAAAACAGTTTCACACTTTTGTGAACATTTCTTGATTTGTGATATCTACTGATAATCAAATAAATATATGTAGATCATTTAAACAACGATAGTGCGCGCATATACTTTTGACATATGGTGCATATTGGCAATGTTATAAATCAATATGTAGGTGTGTAACTATATCTGTCCATCCCAGGGAAAGAGAGGAAGAAAGAGAGATGGGGGTGGGTGTTTAGCTCATTAGCGCTATGTTTAGTTTGTCCAACATGATGAAGTGTGTTCGGTCTAAAAGGCCTCCTGCCTCCTGTTATTACACTCTTAGTCTGTTATTATTCTAACGTTTCAAGTCTGAGAGAAATCATCATCCTTTTTCTTTCCCTCCCTGTGACTTACAGGACGTGTTAGAAACCTCCTTCAGTGAATGCCAATCTATAGACAAAAACACATCAGGCGGACGAAACCCCGGGAAAAGATCCTTATTGTTCATTTAGAATCATTTGAATCACTACTGATTGGTGAATTAATAGTGATTCACTGATTCAACAGATTCAATCAAAATGACTTGTCTACAATTTTCCTGGGTAAATAAAATAAAATCCCGCCGAGCGATATTCTTCCCAGTATATAATCCGCACCTGGTCTGAGATCAGATCTGATTGAGGAGTCGTTTTTTGTTACGATCGAAAACTGAACAGTTTCAAAAGCGTTTCTCAGTGCTGCCTCTCATCGCACTCAAAACTAACTCAAAGCACGCGCCGGTTTTTATCTGAATTAGGATTTGATTATAAAAACAAGGCATATTTATTCATCACCGACTTCGAGTAATCATCACTGAACCATAATGTAAAAATTTTAATAAAAAAGAAATTGATGGGCCGTAAAATTGAAACGGGTTCTTTATCTAGAGTTGGAATGTTTAGAGTAAAACAATATTGTTCAGCGCTGCCACGCAAACAGAGGGATAGATAAGCACTTATTTTTTCATTGTGCCATTATAAATATTTGACTGCACCACTGAATGCGAGATTTTAATTAAATCACTGTGGTATGATGAAGGAGTTTCAGGTGCCTACTGTCTGTCTGGTTGTAATATTGCGACTCTGAAATGTTCCTGTTTGTGAGCAGATAGTGTAGAGTGTATTATTAATGACAGCCAGGTGCAAATTTAGGTTTTTTAGATTAATGAAAAACACCATTATTATTATTATTATTATTATTATTATTATTATTATTATTTATTTTAAATACTGCTGGACTAAATTACAAACTCTCCTTTTAAGCTTTTAACTGTTCAACAACAATGTAAACAGTATGCAATCAATGAAAAATTCATTATTGTATGCTGTTAAAGGAAAACAATTAAGGATGGGTGCTGCAGTGATGCTAATTCTAACTGTTCCATTAGTTAATGAATGACATCATTATTTTACCTGATTATAGACAATATTATTACACTTAATGATCCCTGGAAAAGAAGAGAACAATTAGTTCTTGTTATCACTTACATTGTAGCAGCTGTAAAGAGCACCTGTTTTTAATAAGATAATATACCTCTGATTGATTTTTAGTTTCTAGGCACCGCTGTAAGAGCTTCCGACACAGACAATGAATCAACAACCTTTGACCAATCACTTTTAAAAACTAACCGGTTCACTAAGTTGATTGGTTCAGTGCCGTTCCATATATGGTAAAACACTGCCTGGAACAATTTTTTTTTTTTTAAGGATTGTTAACACTAGAACATCTGTTTAAAGAGTTTGTAATCATTATAAAAAAACAAACTTAAAAACAAACAAACAAAAAAAAAAAACAACTACAAATAAAAATTAGAAATATTATAGAAAAATTTAAGAAAAAGTTTTTTTTTCTTCTCAGAATCAAGTATTGTGATATAATATAAATATCTCTATTAATTCTATCACTGTATCTCTCAGGCCTTAAAGAGACAGTCGACTAATGTAAACCTCAGAGATGGGAATCACAAGAACCCTCCTGATACGATATTATCACAGTACATAGGTGCTAATTCCATTTGTACTGCGATTATGTATGTATCTTGACTCTATAAATCCCAATTTAAATTTATGGTTTATTTTTCAGTTTTTGTTGCAATTCCAAATAAACTTATTATTTTAGAGAGGAAGAGCAGCATTTTACCACCTTGAATGCAAACGTATAAGTGTGTAAAATTCATTGAAAAGTCTTAAACTGTTTTCCTCCAAGTCGCTATAATAGCTTAATACTTTTATCTTAATGATTTGAATCGGTGGATGGCAAAGTAGCTGTAATTTGTCTTTCAAAATACACACAAAACCTGACAGCCTGAAAAACAATGTGGGTGACCATACGAACCTGGTGTTTTTTTTAGAAAGCTAACCTCATCTGGCACAAAGATGAAGCGCGCGCACACACCACACACACACACACACACTTTTCTCTTAATGTTTTTCCTCATCATCTTTAGCAGCTTAACTTTTTTTTTTTTTTTCCAGGGAAAAATAAAAGTTTCTAGTGAGGTTGTTCACATATCAATGGGCTAATTTATAGATAACTATGACCTATTTTTACCATTTAAGCTTAGATGATTTTTCCATTGTGGCTTTACCTTTATGATGCAGAACTTAATAAGAACTTCAGTATGATGAGAAGCTTCACTGCTCGAGAACTCCATGGAGTTGTTTCATTCCTGCAACTGTCAATAGATCTGCATACAACCACACACAAATGTGTGTACTGTAAAAATGGTAAGATGAAAGATTTTTAGATATTATAGATAGATAGATAGATAGATAGATAGATAGATAGATAGATAGATAGATAGAACAATAATGCATTTCAAGTTTATGCATATAAAAATGTGCGACTTAAAAAAAATATATAATTTATCATTTATCGTGGTCATTCATACAGTATTTTTTAAACAGATATTTCCAGAACTAAATACATAAAATAAACACTTTCAGAAGTAGAAAACATACTAATTCAGCAAGGCATGAATATAGATAGTACATGCTTCAGGAAAAGAAAAATAGTATAATGTCTAATAATGTGTAATATTATCTATCAATGTCTAAGGTATAGCAATAAATTTAGTATTAAAATATTTGTACGGTGTGTATACATTTTTTGACTGACTTTGTGCACGTGTGTCAGTGTGTGTATTTTTTTTTTTTCATTGAGAGAGAGAATTCGTTTTAAATTGAAATAGCTGGATAATTTATAATTATTATTATTAATTAATTATTAATCATTAATTAGACATTTCTGAATCCTACGCGTTTCCATATTCGGTTATCAGTGTGTTGTGTGTGAATGTTCCCTATGATGATGATGATTCTTTTTTTTCAGCATGGAGTCTTTTTACTCAGACTGTGTGAGAAGCAGGAGTGTGTTGGTCAGCTGTTAGCCGGAGACGCCGAGACGCTCCCCCATTGTTTAATCGTTTCTCTCAGAAGGTTGTGTTCTTTTCCTCTCTGAGTCATTCCTCTCATTCCTGTGATTAGCGATGCTAGCCGGGGGCCGGCGCTTTTCTCACGCTGGGACAAGCAGCCCGTGGAGTCCTCCCTTTCTCCTTCCCTCGCTCTCACCTTCATTGAAGCGGCGGGTGGGAGGCAGAGGAGGGCAGAAAGACAGGACTCCACACTTTCGGGGCTTCTTTTTCTTTTAATTCCCCTCATTCCTCCTGCGCGCACACATTCCTGAACGCTCCTTCCTGATGAGGCGGCATTCTTTGTTCGAGATGAGGCCCGTGTGGAAGAGGTGTAATGACGGGGGGACGTCTAACGGCAAGCGGTCCTTTTCTTTAGAATGAGAGAGGGAGGGGACGCTCTGAAGAGGACAGGGTGTGATTATCACCAAAGGCCATGCTGCTGGAAGGGGATCACACGAACACACACACACACACCTGATGGGATGATATTAAAGGATATAATACTGTGTTCAGCAACACACACACACACACACACACACACACACACACACACACACACACACACACACACACACACACACACACACACACACACAGTACAACACACTACCTGATAGGATTACATGATAGGGAAGGCTGAATTCACACACACATACCTGACATGATGACATTATTAGGGATACTGTATGCAGCAGCACATACACACACCTAATGTGCTAACATTATTGGGGATAATTTATTCAACACACACACACATACACACAAAAAAAGACTTGGTGGCTCAGTGATTAAGACATTGGACTAGAGATCAGAAGGTCCTGGGTTCAAAGCTCAGCACCAACAAGTTGGTCTGGATAAGGGCGCCTGCCAAATGGTCAAATGTTAATGTTTCTGGAGGGATGACATTATAAGGAATACTGTGTTCAGCAACACACACATATCTCTCACTCTCTTACACACACACCTGATGAGATGACGTTAAAGGCGATACTGTATTAAACACACACACATACACAAAACTATCTAAGGGGGTGACATTATAAGGGATCCTGTTTTCACCAACACACACACATACATCTGAAGAGATGACATTATTGGGGATCCAGTATTAAACACACACACACACACCAGTGGGTGGCAGGTGTGAAAGCCAACCCTGCTATTTGAGATAAGGAGCTCCAAAAGTGGGCAAACACACACACACACACACACACACACACAATCACGCACACACATTTCTCACTGCCTGCTCTCCACCTAAATCACAATAAACAAGGACATTCTTTCTCTCTCTCTCTCACACACACACTCTCTCTCTCTCCTGTTACTTAGCGCCGTTTCGAGTGTTTGTAATAAAGTCTTCGAGGCTGGTTCTCAGGGCTGACCTTCATCGCACGCTCACACACTCACATACACTTTATTTTACCTGACCTTAACGCCAAGCAAAATTTCCTTTACACTTTTCTCACAACACACACAGACATAAACAAGTCTAATATGCTAGTCTGGCTGTCCTTTCTTTTGTAGCGTGCATACACACACACGCACGCATATTATCTTATATCGCGTGCTTGTATTTGGTGATAAGAGCTTGGAATGTTGTTAATGCAGGGTCTGTTGAGTGTGTGTTTCTGTCTGCACTGTAATTCACATGCACACATCATGTTACACAGTGTCCGGTTTCCTGGTGAGGGGCTATTAGCGTCTGGGCTCACCGAAGGAGGCCACTGTACCCACAGCTTTACAATACAGACAGTCACACTCCACATGTGTGCGTTTCATCTAATAAACTTGACATGATGTTAAAACATTAAAACATAACATGCATTCGCTCAGTGAACACTATATCAGGAACGCTAACTTTTCACATTAGGCATGATAGATCGTGTATCGTGCCCAGGAACGATCGTTCGAGCCTCTGCACCCACCCGCTGGCCAGCGTTCATGCTTGCGTATTTACACCATCCGAAACAGTAGATGGCAGTATGCACCTACTTGGTTTGTGAAAACAAGAGAAGAAGAGAAAAAGGAAGTTAAACTTTGCGCTATGCCTGATATTATTGATATTTTAGGGGAAATGTCATTGGCAATGCTCTCGCATGACCTCCTACTTTATCAGCTTTTGCTGTTTACGTCAGATAATGAGATTGGCGCATGTTACGCGTACATGGAGATTTCAAAGGACATGGATGGCACCGATGATGTCACGTCTAAACAGCGATCTGCTTCCGCTCTCAGGTATATTTCGCTTTTCCGAGCATGGAACGATGATTTCCTCACTGATCAACATGAATCTGACTTTGCAGTCAAGTGTTCTCGAAAACGATCCCAGAACCCTAATATGCAAACGCCCTAAAGTAATTTCCCTTTGCATGTAATTTCCCTCAGCCTTAATTCTTCATTGCATGGATTCCATGAGATGTCAGAACAATTCATTCTGAGATTCGGGTCCATGTTGACATGTCCTCAAGGCCCGTAAGGCCACTGGAGAACACTGAACCCATTGTCATCATGAATTCAGTTTGAGATGACTTCGGCTTTGTGACATGGTGCATTGTCCTGCAGGAAGTAGCCGTTAGAAGACGGCTAAATTGCAGCCATAAAGGGATGAACATGGTGAGCAACCCTACTCAAACAGGCTGCGGTATTTAATCGATGATTGATTGGTATTGACGAGCCCAAAGTGTGCCAAGAAAACACATCACACACTGTTACACCACCTCCACCAGCCAGGACTGTTGACACAAGGCAGTCTGAGTTCATGGATTCATGCAGCTGGCACCAAATATTCCACGATCTGTATACATGAGAAGAAATCAAGAATCAACAGACTAGACTACACTTTTCCAGTCAACAACTGAGCAGCTTTGGTGATCCTGTGTCCTCTGCCGCCTAAGATTTCTCTTCTTGGCTGACAGACGTGGAACCCGACATGGTCTTTTGTTATCTGTTAAACTGCCTAGAAAGCACACTTAATTAATAAGAGTGAGCATTTGGCAGATTAGCTTGCAAATAAATGTGTAACTATACACTCTTGTCCCAATTCCATTCAGTTCAATGTTGACTAAAATGCCCTGACTTGGCCGTCTCTTTGTCAGGCACTGTGTTGAAGCTGTGGTTGTGTTCTACTGAAGAGCTCTGGTGTTTAAATTCATTAAATAGAAAATTATTCTAATACGTGCCTACCTTCTAATGAGGATTGCCATGTGGGTTAAAGTGCATTTTAAAGCCTGAAACCTCCATCAGGACATAAGTGCCCCTGTGATCAGTCAATGGGTAGCACCATTTTCGCTCCACCGATACTTAAGGTACTTGAGTAAAAGTGGTAATCAAATTCAACAGTGGAGAAAAGGACAACAGGTAGTTCACCCAGCAAAAGCACATCTTCCTATGTTAAGGTATTGAAAGTCACTGATAAACGGTATAATCTACCATAACTGACAGTTACAATCATCTGAATTACAATCTGAATTGGGACATTTTTTACATTTGAATAAAATAAAAACTCAAAGACTTTCAAATCACATGAGTCAATATTTTATTCACAATAGAACATAGTGAACATAAACGTTTAAACAGAGACATTTTACATTTCTATCCACTAAATGCTCATTTCGCAAAAAAAAATCGAAAAGATGCTGGGAGAGCTGGTAGATCATCTACTGTAGCATCAGGTCTGTAACATGATTAGCTATAAAAAGAGATATCTTAGAGAGGCCGAGTCTCTCAGAAAAACAAAGATGGGCTGATGCTTTACAATCTGGGCAAGAGTGCGTAAAAGTATTGTGGAAAACAACGTTCCTCATTGTCAAATTGCAAAGGCTTTGCAAATCTCCTTATCTACAGTGCATAACATCATCAAAAGATTTAGAGAAACTGGAGAAATCTCCATGCATAAGGGACAAGGTGGATGACCTTTGTTGGATGCCCGGGCCCTCAGAAGACACTGCATCACTCACTCACATGATTGTGTCATTGAGATTATTAACTGGGCCCAGGAATACTTCCAGAAACCAATGTCAGTAAACACAATCTGCCTTGCCATGTGCAAATGCCAACTAAAGCCCTATTATGCAAAAAAGAAGCCATATGTGAACATGGTCCAGATGCGCCAGTGTGTCCTGTGGGCCAAGGCTAATAATAAATAAAATGGATTGTTTCAAACTGGGAAAGTGTTCTACGGTCAGACGAGTCCAAATTTGACATGCTTGTTGGAAATCATGGACACCCTGTCCTCTGGGCTAAAGAGGAGGGAGACCTTCCATCATGTTATCTCTGATGGTATGGAGGTCCATAAGTGCATATGGTGTGCTGGTAGCTTGCGTTTTTTTGGAAGGTAGTATAAATGCTAAAAGGTATGTAAAAGTTATAAACAAGGTCTAATTCGGCAGGACAATCAAAAACCACATGGTGAGCTATTACAACAGCCTGCCTTTATAGTAGAAGAGTCTGGGGGCTGAATCGCTCTACATGCAGTCCAGATCTTTCACCTATAGACAAAATTTGCCATCATTAAACAAAAAATACGTCAAACCCTTCAGCAGCTGGAATATACAGTATATCAGGCAGGAACGGGACCAAATTCCAACACCAAAACATCAGAAACTCATAACCTCAATGCCCAGACATCTTCAAACTGTTTTGAAAAGAAGAGGAGATGCTACACTATGGTAAACATGACCCCATCCCAACCTTTGAGACACATTTAGAAGGCTTAAAATTTGAAATGAGCTCATTTTGTGCATAAAATTGTAACATTTCGCAGTTTAATCATTTGTTATGTTCTCAATGTTCGATTGAGAATAACATATTGGATCATGTGATTTAACAATCTTTCAGTTTTTTTATTTTATTCATATTTAAAAAATGTCCCAACTGTCCTGGAATTCGGTTGTAACAGAGCCAAATAGGAGTCCAGTAGGTTGGGTAAATTTCAACCACATTCACTTTCAAACCAGCCCTCAGAGTGAAGGAGTCAAGCACACTAGGTCACAATCAAAAGGGGAAAAGCTGAAACACCAGGGTCCAATTATCAGCCTGTATCAACAAGCAAAAAAAACAAAAAAAACAAAACACATTTCAGCAAAAAACTAATGAAAAGAAAAAGGGCATTATTAAAACCTGATAAACAGAGTGCGGAAGCATCAACTTCACTGAAGAAATGAGAATGGAACAAAATTGTGATTAACCATGATTGAAGATGATTTAACCCCATGGTTCTCAAGCTTGGTCCTGGAGGACCCTGTGTCTGCACATTTTAGCATTTTTCATGCTCCCTTCAAATAAGGAAAGGCTGTTTATTAGATACAATCACTGATGCTGGTTGCTGAGAAAACACAGATTAGTCAAATTACCAATGCCAGAAGCTGAGAAAACAGGGCAGGGGGACCTCCAGGACCTGGGCTGAGAACTATTAACAAACACTGTGTGAAGCTGCATTGTAAAAAAAATCAACAGTAGCGCAACAGAGCTATATGCTTAATAGTGAAAGTAAGAGCATTACGATACACACCGTGATCAGAACTCACAGGACTGGGTCTAAAAAGCTGTGTGGCCATAATAAAACCAATTGTTAGTGAGACCGATCAGGAAAAAGGCTTCAGTTTGCTAGAGAGCATATAAAGATTGGACCTTGGAGCAATGGAGAAAGGGTCATGTTGTCTGTAGTGTCCACTGTACAAGCCTCTGGAGGCAGTGTTATGACCTGGTGTTGCTTTTGTTGGTCAGGTCTAGAATCCACAACATTACGTGGCAATAAAATGAATTCAGGTGACCAGATGAATTTACTGAATGACCAGGATATCATATATAATATCATTTTTTTTTTGTTATGTGATGTATTCTGTGTACAGGTGTTAAATATTATAGAAAGTGAAAATTGTGAAAAATCAGAACCAATCAAAAAGGGGAAAATGCATTCTCAAACCAATCTGAGAAAACTTAATACGTGAAGGCCGTGTACATGAAGTGATAGTACGCAGACGAGCTACACACACACACACACACACACACACACACACACACGCTCTGGTCACTATGATTGACAGAATTTCACGCAGCAGCGCAGATTGCAGGAGTAACACACTAATAATAATGAGGAGTTAACATCAACAAATAGCAGCATGGTAAAAATAAAGACACATTTATTAGAGAAACACACACATACAGAGATTAATGCCAGGCTACCTGCATACAGAGATAATTACACCCCTGCTGTGATGAATGTCTCACCTTCAGAGCAGCTTCTAAGCTTCTCGGTGCTCTTCATTACGTCTTTATTTGCTCTGTTAACTTCACAGTAACGATCCACATTATTGCAGTGTGCTTCACACTACACACCCAGCTTCGGGTTTTAAGTCACTTTTCAATACAAATTCCTTCATTATCTAGTCTGGCACTGTGATATTGTCTGCTATGTGTGTGTGTGTGTGTGTAAGACTATGGGAGGAAAGTAAATTTGGAGGAAGAAGAACGATCAATAGACAGTGAGTGGGAGCTGAGGTTCAGCGGATAATGTTTAACTTGATCAGAATCAGTGCAGGGAAGACAATGTTATCTGTCTGTGCTTGTTTAAGAACTGAGGTGTTAGACATTTACTACATCATACACCTGCTTTATAATGGGGTGAGACAGAGAATGATAGAAAGAGAGAGAAAGAGAGAGAGAGAGACAGAGAGATGACCATCAAATGGCTCTCATAAATCTGTCGAAGAGCTGTCATGTCTCTGAGGCTAAAAAGTACGGCTTCGTTGAACTCACACACACCATCCAGCTCGTAAATCTCTTTGTCTCCTCTCGATCGCTCTCACACACCCACACACAGCACTTGAGGGCATTTTATACAAAAAGACCCCAATACAGACTCAGCTTGACTCAACTGTTTTTATCACTTGCGCCTAACAGAACAGAATGAATCTTAGTTAATCTAAGTGATTGAAGACGTTACAGCTCGTCACAATAAATATCGACCAGATAGCTGAAAAATCAGCACTTCTACTTTATGGTGTAGCCCGTTTTCTGTGTGTGTGTGTCAGATTTCTCTCTGTGCCTTGAATAGCACTGTGATTGCATTTCAACACTGCAGAAAAATTCTACTGGTATTTAATTCAGTGGGGACAGACATACTGTGCAACAGTCTTGAGCCACCCCTGAATGCTTGATATTGAATTCATTTAAATAATGTAGATTAAATTAAATGAATGGGTTTTAATGTGACATGCTGCAAAGTGCCTAAAGATGCAATCTTAAAATCGTTTGTTTATGTAACATCATCAGAAGCAACTTTGTTTCCCCTCTCATCTGTTTTAATCACTCAGCACTAAGCATCACCAGTATACTCATCACCGGCCTGATCATCTGTCATCATCTGCACACGTTTCTCCCTGGTTCAAGCCTTAAGTTAATGCCTTAAGGCCATTATGCTTGAATGATTTATAGGTCACTGTGTAGCCTAACAAACAAAAAACACAGTTTTTTTGGTCAGTTGGTTTTGGTTAAGGCATTGGACTACAGTTCAGAAGGTCCCTGGTTCCATCCCAAATTGCCATTGTTGGGTCGTTGAGCAAGGCCCTTAACCCTTAACTGCTCAGACATATAATGAGATAAAATTTTTTTTAAGTCCCTCTGCATAATGGCATCTGCCAAATACCGTAAATGTAAAAACGGCTCAGGTACAGGGACTAGATGTGAAATTAATGCCAAAAACGAAATCAGGAAGTCTTGATAACCCTTCCTCAAGACTATATTAAAAATACCAAAGTCTAGATATTTGGAAGCAAATAGTAAGAAACAAGGCATGTCTCAAGACTTTTGCATAGTACATTTTGTCAATGTGTATACTGGTAGTTCCTGACTTATGAACATTCGAGTTATGAACTTCCGCAGATATGAACAGATCGCGATTCCACTAACATTCATAGATGTGAACAAATCACAGACTGTACAAAAAATTGACACTGTAGTGCAACAGATACCAATTAAACAATTATATACAATATTAAGTAAATGTATAAAATGTCCAGTATATTGTCCAGTATATGTGTGTGCGTGTGGGGGTGCAGGAAAAATGAATCGGCCTCACCTGTTTCAATGACTCAGTTTGTGAGCACGAAGATAGAAAATGTCTGTCCTGTAGAGCTGTCCTGATGAGGAATAATCCTAATTTTGGAAAATCTTCAACAAATGAGTTCACAGTCCAATACAGTGGAAAACAGCTCTGAGACAAAATGCCGTCCGGGATTCACTTACAGTACATTTGATATGTGAGATTTATTTCCTTAGACACACATGAGGGCAGTGTGGGGAAAAGGGACAGAGATTTAGTCAAGTGGATTGGTATGCTTTATATTGTACATTCGTGTCAAAGACAGGTGTATATAAGACTTAAGAACAAATCCGACTTATAAACGTGCTCCTGGAATGGAACTCATTCGTAAGTCGGGGACTACCTGTGCTGTACAGTTTCATGCATGGCTGAAATAAATTAGGCTTAACCTGCTAATAAAAAAAAAGTATAATAAAAAGTAAAAGAAAATCCTTTTAAAGCCATTTAGCACTCGCCATCTTTCGTATAACTTTCATACCATTTTTCATTCATATCATTTATATTTTATAGGTTATCTTGCAACATGTAAATCTAACCATTGTTTCTATCCTTTGTTAAAATCCTTACACAAGTGTATTATTTTTTTAAGAAGGGTCCTTCGCGCCTTTTAAATATTACTTTTAATGCCATGTTGTCCGGGAGTTTAGCTCTCAGGTAAACCGAGTGAAAGGGGACTTGCAGATGCAGTTGTGTAAGTGATACCACTGTTACTGCAGCCTGCATTTCAATTTGTTTGACTTGTTGAAGATTAAAGAAAGAGTAACAATTCTCCACTGCCTCAGGTAGTCTAGAGGATGCAGGTGGGGTTCGTAATGCCGCCCCCCCCCACACACGTACACCTGGTCATCCTGTTTCCAAACCTAAGAAACATACTGCCACCTCTGTAAGGAATTCAGTCATTCATCATCTTAGACAGTTGAAGTCGTTTAGCCTTTAAACTCTGAGGCTTGTAAAGCCCTTCGAGCAAAACCTTTCCTCACTGTACCATCAAGGAAATACACCAGGAGCGCAAAAGTCGTAGCTCTACTAAAGCAGTTCATTTTGCTGCATTGCATATAAATGAAGCCATGATTGCTAAGCCCCGACCCTTAACCTCTAGAACATATTTTAAATAATTTTCAAACTCAGGCCCTCACAAATTTGCATGCATAGGACTGTGTACAAGTATTCAACTGCACATCCAACATAGCGATGAAATAATTACGTTACATTGCAACACCTAATAGATAAGATGATTTATGTACATTTTTATAAACTTCTCTGAGAGTAAAACAGGAATTATTTTGATTCAGAAAAGCCGACTTCCTGGTCAAGGATCATGGCGAATCTGTAGCTTATCCGGGGAACATTTGGGCGGTCATGTGATGGGAGAATACACCCTAGATGAGATGCCAGTTCTTAGCACGGGTCTTAATCATTAGCAAACAAACAGCAAAATGGGTCTCAGTCTAACATGACAAACACTGATCTTTTGGGATCAAGTAGCCTTGGAGGCAAGAACATAGGAAAGAACTGGACTGTCCAATTATAATGACCCATAATTCCCAATATGTTTTAGTTTTTTGTCACATTTATCTACTGCAATGCTTTTTTAACGGAATATAATTATGTGGCGTCATTACAAAATAACGAAATATTGTGCATACTGCAAGTGATCATGATAGAAAAAAATAACACTATCCTTTGTAAAAAAAATAATGATTAAATAAATTAATAAATAAATGTAAAAAAAAAAAATGAATAGAAAACACTTAGTGATTAAGAAATGGAGTTTGCATGTTCTCCCTGTGCTTGGTGGGTTTCCTCCGGGTGTTCTGGTTTCCTCCGAAGACACGCAGGTTAGGTTGAC